>JAIOTZ010000661.1:0-46189 GCA_023374045.1 Limonium bicolor
TGAAAGATTTGAAAAGATAGAAAGATAGGTCTTGACCTAACTAAGACAAATATGCAATTTGTTTTGGATTTGGAGCTTGGAGTTGTATTTGGCAAGTGATTGAAGATGGAGAACCATTGAAGAGCAGCTCTCTCGGTTTTGGAACAGAGAGAAAGAAGAGGAAACCGTGGGTGAAGAAGAGAAATGAAGGAAAGAGGAGAAAAGTGAGCTAATATAAGATATTTTGCTTTAATAAAGCAAATAGTAACTTCTTTACTTATCTCTTCCTTTCCTTTCTCATTTGATGACTCATGTGGTGACTCCCCACATAAAAACCGGCCACCCTCTTAATATAAGGCTAACATGGTCTTTGGTTGACCAATTAATTGACTTATATTGATTAAAACTCAAACTAGTCACTAAATAGTTACTATTCACTAATCAAGGCACATAATCGGGAAATTTTTGATTTCCCATTGATTTAGACCTCCTAATGTGATACTAATTAGTACACATGTTGGTTAAAGAGTAATTATGGACATTTAGCCACTCAAAACTCAATTCTAAGACAATTTCTCAAAAATGTGCTTTAAGAATTCTTAAGCACATTTTGTGTTTTAACTTGTTTTCAAGCTTGGTTTTCTTTGCTAATTGATTTAAAATGACCATTAGGATATTAATAAGGTCTTATCATGATATTTGGGTACTCACCCAAGTCTCTCCAAGCTTAGAGCACGTTTTTGCCCTGATTGCCTTTAAGGCACTTTCTTATGTTTTCCTTGGTTTAAATTGTCTACCAATCTTTCTAAGGCATATTTTAGCCTTAATACATCATGATTTGATGTTTACTTAGCATACTTAGGTTTGGGGTATTTCAGGTATAGATGGATTCCATCATTACAGACATAGTGCATCAGTTCAAACACAATCTCAAGTAACAGAGTCCGTCATTTGAAGAGAGAAGTCTATCGTTCAAAGAAAAAGTTTATCATCAAGGAAGGGGTCTATTGTCTAAGGAAGGAGTATGTTTGTTTAATAAAGGAGTCAATCGTTCAGGTTGTTACAACCACCAGTGAAAATTAAGGATCAAGACATGTTTGGCTGATCCCAAATTCTATCATCTTCAGTCAACTTCCTTGAGCCCCAAAAATCAGAGTCACAACCTCCATTACCCGAGAACTGAGTCAAGTTTGAAATTTGTGCAAGAAAACGGTTTGATCCCTAAAATATCAGAAACACTCCTTCAACGGCTCCAAAAACTTTGCTATATAAAGAGCTAGAGTTTTAAGTTGCAAGGGTGCTTCGATTAAATGTGTCCGAATTATTAAAGAGAATTATGTCTTGTAATCAGAGAGAAGAGTTTTTTGTCGTTTTTAAGCTTAAACTTCTTAGTTAGATTCAATCTAGGGTGTTTCTAGACTTACTATACTCATCAAAGAGCTCAGTACAAAATTTGTAGGGTGTGTGAGTAAAATCCTGTTGAGTAGAACCCTTCTACTTAGCAGACAATGAGTTCTTTGTTTACTTATGAATGAAGAGTTTATATTGTATATTTGTGTCTATCAATTGATTGTTTCCGCTTTTTGAGTCTGTTCGTGTCTAACAACCCAGACAGACTACGTCAGCCCCATCCATCTTATAAGATTCTAATGCTCTAATACCATGAAAAGCTGTGAAAATGGATATGAATTTCTATTATGGAATTGTGAATTATATTAGAGATGTAATACAAATGGGTATATATAAGAGAAAAAGTAAACTAAAGTAAAGGGTTATATAACAAAAGTTCACTAACAAAAGTAACTAATAACTACTCCCTCCAATCAAAAATATAAATTGTTTTGGAAATTTGCATAAAGTAAAAACAAATAACATACATGCCACTATTTTTTACTTTTCTATAATAATAGTTATTTTTGTATTAAATATTAAGTTATAAGTGTGGAAAAAAATATGTCGAAGTACTACAATAATTTATATTTTAAAACATAATTTGAATGTTAAAATAATAACAAAGAGACTAATATATACACTAGTGAATACAGATGGATTATGACAACCATCTAATTGTGGCAAGATTTGAGGTTGCAAGGACTCTTTTGTTTGAGTTTTTATTTTGCTATAGCTTTTGGTGGGCAGTGTTAAGAGTCTCAATGGTAACTATTGAGCCAGACTTCCCATTCAACTGCACTAGATAATACCATGCATGAGAATTGCCATTAGTAGGCAAACATCAGAAATGATGCCCAGAACATTCGGTGCTAAATAAAGCAGAAGGTTGCTGCACATGGCTCATAGACGACTACACACCTAGCGGCATAACTAGTTTACGATTCAAATTTAGTCGACCACAAATTGAAAACTACTTTTCGTTTCTCTAACACAACACGGTAAAAAGAACAGAAAGAAAACTGTCCATCAAGAACAAGAAGATTACTCTGCGAGTTTTGCAATGGCCTTTAGAAAAAAGAAACACCGTTATGACGACGTGCAGCTCTAACAATTCTACAACGATTATCGGTGATCAAAAAACTTCAACGGAAAAACAGGTACAAAGACCGACAACCTGAAACAACCCCACACTTCCCGCAGATTGAACGATGTTTTCACATTTAGATTCAAGGACGACAGCGGAATAAGCATACAGTGGGAAACCAACAGAGCATTATACAACTTATAGTTGAATTAGTTTCGAGTACAAGCAACATGCTTTTGCAGCATCATTGAGGCAAGACAACCAACTGCCAGTAGCAGACGGTATATTGGTACCACTTACAGGAAAGTCGGTCAACATAATACCAGTAAACATAGAGGTTAATCCTATATTTATAAGGGCTTGCAAATTATTGCCGACTTAACTGTGTAAAAATTGATCCTTAGAAGCCATTAAAGAGTCAAGATCTCACATGACTAAGATTAGATTATTAATCAATTCATGAACACTCCAACTGAAAAACTAAACTGAGTTAAATCGAAAGTATATCACATACCATCAAGACATGTAGCTACAAAACTTCATTCTTTCGATCAATGTTTACCAAAGAAAGACTACATAACCAGAAACCTAAAACCACCACACCATCACTTTCAAGATGATCTCACCGCATTGATCTCTTTCTATCCAATTTACATACGAACAGAGCCATTAAACGGCACAAAGCAATTAACTTCCTAGAACTCTTGAGAAGCAGACCCAATTTCACCCTTGCCCTTTCCCACTTTCTTAGGCAACAGAGTGGTGTGAATGTTCGGAAGCACACCGCCAGCAGCAATTGTTACAGTTCCAAGCAATTTGCTGAGTTCTTCGTCATTCCTCACAGCCAACTGGATGTGGCGAGGGACGATCCTATTCTTCTTATTATCTCTCGCAGCGTTACCGGCCAATTCCAAAACCTAAATATCAACCAAGATAATCAGAATCAACGCAAACCCTATAACCAAACAACCAAAACCCTGAATCTATACGATATCATCTTACTTAATCGCTTTCACGTACGAAGTCAAAAAAAAAAAAAAAAAAAACCTTAACAATGACATCACAAATGAAAAATTACCTCAGCTGCGAGATACTCGAGGACAGCAGAAAGATAGACCGGAGCACCGGCACCTACACGCTCAGCATACTTTCCAGCCTTCAGAAAACGAGCGATTCTACCCACTGGGAACTGAAGCCCGGCTTTGGACGACCTGGAAACCGACTTCGTAGCCTTTGGCTTTCCCCGTCCTCCCTTGGTAGTGGCACTGCTCATCTTTGCAAATTCTGAAGACGCTTTTCCAAACGACGATACGATGGAAACGGACGAGATCACAAAAACCCTAACCCTAGTGTGTTGAGATCGATTGTTTGGCGCGAGAGAAACCGGGAGACTGCGTGTGATGATGGATGAATGAAAAGAAGCGCTTCGTTTATATAGAGGATGAAACTTTGTTTTGATTGGTTCAAGGCTACGCACAGAGATCGCCAGCCTGGCAAATTGGTGGGTGCGATATCCCAGGAAAGCACCGGGCGCTATTTGAATTTTGCCGCTTTCCAACAGGCGCCTCTTGTTATATTTTGGAAACTCTTCCCAAAAGAAAAAATGAACCGGCGTCGTTTGATAAATTTATCCACTGGATTCACAAGTGTTACGCTCTTTATAAAGACACTTAAAAGTTCACCACATATCACTTGTTTTCAACAATTCATCAAATATCACACGGGTAAATAGTACATCAATATATCTCAGGTTTTAGGTAAGTCATATGATTCCACTCTGCTAAGTATTAATGAGTTTCTATGCTTATCCCATGTGAAATATTTAGAATGTCTTTCCCACTTTAAAATAACAGAAACTAAGTAAGTTTGTCGGGTTTCCACATGTTTCATTTTCTTCTATATCCTTTTTCATTTGGATCCTAATTCCCAAAATTATCTTTTAGCTATGCACAAATGATAAAATTTCTACCGATTTGAGACTATCGTTGTTTACATAATTATTAATAATTGGGTTAACCTATAAATTGATATTAAACTTCGTTGTAAGGAAGATCAATGTTGAACCTCCATGAAGGCGGGAAAACCACTTGAGGGCGGGACGGGATTGATTGCTTAAGCGAAATTATCTCGTATTGAGCTATCCATCAAATGTAACACTAACTATCTACATTTTGTTGATTATATTCACAGATAGGGTTTATGGTTTTCAATAACTCAAACAATGAGTTGTTGATATTTTGTTTATCACTATGATGGACTTGTGTTGTGAAATTGTTGCAGTAAACTCTTTCAAGTGACTTTTTCTTTACGGGCACAAGCATGGTTTCAAAATTCTTGTGCATTATTGGTGGAATACATTACTATTAATTCATTATGTCTATGCATGATTGTTATGCGTTAATAAATTGGATATGCAAGAAATGAACCTACATGCTCACTGGCAAATACCTGAGTTAGCCTGAGGGTTCAAGAGAATTGCATGATGACATACTCAGTAGCTGGACTGGCCCCTTCAGTAATGTTTTTTTTCAGGTGTGTAGACTGGCGGTGAAAATCAAGAGCGGGCCGGCTAGACTTATGTTTTTGGGCTTTTGGGTGATAGTTGAGTTGTTACCTTGTATATTTTTCTTCTGCTCACAGTTTAGTTAGGGTTGATTTAAGGTTGGTATGGTACCGTCTTTGTCATCACAGTGTTTTGGTTAGTTTTTGGCTTTTTGTTTCTGTTTGTCTTTTCACGTGCATTGGGTGAGGTTGTATGTTATATGAAGTTTATATCATAGTCAGGTTTAAGGGATAGGGATGTTACAATGGCCCTGTTTGGCATCACTTGTTTTAGTTATATTGACCTGGAACACTTGTCACTCTTTTATTAGTTTAGGTCCTTCTCTCCTCTACTAGTCCCCACCCTTCCCCAATATTAGCTTTGTCTTAAAACTTGTAAAACCCGTGTTCAAATAAGACCTGTTTGTTAACAAGCTTTATTAACTTTATGAGCTTTAATATTAAAGCTATCTACACTTGTCAACTTGCTATATATCCAACTTAAAAACTAGGTTCCATCTAAACTCTAACTATAGCCACTTATCCTCGCATGATTTATTAACTAGTGTCAATGTACTTAACCAGAAGGAGCTTTACTGTAAACACATCAAAAGTTGTGTTCCAGAGAACGCACCCTAAACAGCCCCCACTCACACTCTCACCTAGCTAAAAAGAAAAAGAAAAGTAAATAAAACAAAAAGGTACTAAAGTACCTTTCTTTTCTCTTTCCTCCCATTTCTCTCCTCTCTCTCCTTCCCTCCTTCTCTCACCACCGAATTCTCCTCCTTCCTCCTCCCTGTTTGGCGATTTTTGAAGCTCTCCACAAGCTTCCATGGCAGCCTCTCTTCATCCTCTTGCTCAAACCCCAAAAATGCTCCAAATCAAAAACAAAACACATAGTTGTGTTCCTCTCATCAAGCTCTACACTTCTCTCTTTTCAAAATCCGAAAATAGTGAAGTTCATCTCCATGGGTTTTCCCCATTTGAAGAGAAAATGGCACCAATGTGTAGCTTGGAGCCTCCTCTTTCAAACAAGGTAAAAATCTCATTGAAAAACTCGTTTTTGTTCTTCCTCCTATGGTAACCGATTTTTCTCTCTCTCTCTTACCTTGTTTTTTCTCTTGTTTTGGAGCCTTGTTACAACCCTCCAATGGTGGAGTAATCCCCTTCTTGATTCAAGGGTGAGAATCCCTCTTAAAAGCTTCAAAAAGGTAAACCCTAACTTTGTGTTCTAGCCCTTTGATTGAATTGAGATATTCCAAGGGTTTAGATAATTAATTGAGTATGTTTTTGTGTTCTTGAATGTTGGAATGGAGTTTTGAAACTCCATTCCCTCTTGACCGATTTGAGGAGATGAGGAGCAAGAGGAGAATTTTGGAGAGACTTGTGAAATTAAGGTAAGAAATTCACCTTAAACCTTGTCTATAATTGTTTAAGTGTTTGGGATGGGTAAACAAATTAATGAACCCAAATTGTGGATTAAAATCTGTGTTGTAATGTGTTTAGTTGGTGTTGGAGAGGTGTGTGAATTAATAGTTGAGTTGAGGGCCTTAAGAGCCAAATGTTTTAAGTTTGAGGATTTGTTATGTGTTGTTAGAACCCTTGTGGTTTGGCTAGAATAGGGATGAAGCTGATGAGAAAAGATATGTGTGGATAAGTAAGAATTATAGGTGAGCTATGGCAAAATTTTGGTAGGAACTGTGCATTAAAGAGTGACTTGGTGAATGGGAGAACCAAGATATGTATTGGGATTAGTAGAGATGGGTAATGACATGGATTGGTAATTGGAGAGTGAGGATTGAGTTATAAAATCTGTAGTATAAAAGTAACAAAAATTGTTACAAGTGTTGAAGGGAGTGAGGAAAAATTGTGTATATGGATTTAGAAATGAGTAAGGTATTTGGGGGATGAACCAAGGCAGTTTTGAGGGCCTAAGTAGTGTTAAAATATGTGTGATTAAGTGTAGGAAGATTGGGGAAGTAATGGGTAAAAGAGAGGACTGAAAACAGATTTTAAAACTGAAGTACTGGGCCGGACCGGACTTGCGACCGGACTTGCAAGTTCGGTCGAGCCCAGATTTACAAAGACGGGAAACCTTCTGGAATCGACCGGACTTGCGACCGGACATGCAGGTTCGGTCGGCCAGAAAAATTCCCGTAATGCAAGCTACTGGAATGGACCGAACTTGCGACCGGACTTGCAAGTTCGGTCGAGCCCAGATTTACAAAGACGGGAAACCTTCTGGAATCGACCGGACTTGCGACCGGACATGCAGGTTCGGTCGGCCAGAAAAATTCCCGTAATGCAAGCTACTGGAATGGACCGAACTTGCGACCGGACTTGCAAGTTCGGTCGAGCCAGAAAATTTCCCGTACTGGTAGCTACTGGAATGGACCGGACTTGCAAGGTCGGTCGCAAGTCCGGTCGAGTCAAAAAAAAAAAATTTTTACTATATGATTATAATCATATGTATATATATATATGCCTATACACATATATGCATATGTGGTAGTACACTACAATTGAAATATAAAGGTAAGAAAGTATATGAGTATGAAAACAAGTGTAAAAGTAACCAAGCAAGTTGAGAGTATAAGAACATTAAGTACACCGGGATAACGGGGTAAGTACGGAAGTAATAGAAGCTTACATACCGTAAGACTTTGTTGTTAATAAAACATTTTAAATATTACCAGTTGTTCAAAAACTATCCGGGGAGCGTGAGATGACGCGTTGGAGTGAACCCTCGGGAACACGAGAGTAACCCATGGTGTAAGGTATGGTTTCTTGCAACCTGTGTCCTACCGGATTACACCGGCTTGTATGCCAATGTGTTTTTCTGTGTGTTTGCCACCTTGCAAGATAAAGCATGAAATGAGTTTATAGTAATTCATTATTGTGGCGTAATTAATTCCGATACCGCTTAACCTAGTTATGTGTTAAATAATAGTTAACCGACCTTAGGTTCACATAAGAGATCGGTATTCGGAATAAACGTCCCAACCCACGGGAACGTTCTAACTACGGCTATCCGTGCGTTTGTGTATGTTGTGACTATGTGTGATGTATGTGACTTGTTTTTGTGTTGTTGCTATCGGATACAGTTATCCATGTTTTAAAAAGGGATGTTACTCCCCTTCTGGTCTAACGAGTTAGTAACACTATGTGATGTATGTATGTGATGAGTTCCATAAAGGAACCTTTAACTAATATATATGTTATGTATGGTGAGGAATCCGGTCGTTCCGGTCGCGCGTGTTGTTTGGGAGTTATGTATATATGTGAATTAACTCCCATCCTGTTATGTTAGGGTTGTTTTCCTTCATTGGATTTCGACCTCCCATTAGCTTAGCCAAAGCTTACCTACCCAACTTCCAATCGGGTAGGGGGAAATCATGTGTAATGTTGGTAGGGTGTTGATGCCTAAGTTCGCTTCGACTCCCTCTTTGTTATGTTACGGTTGTTTTTCCTCCTTGAATTACAACCACCCACAAGCTTAACCAAGGCTTACCTACCTCATCATTATTGGAGCTAGGGGAAATTGTGCAAGGTGTGATCGGTCCTATATGAGGCCGCCATACCTAAGTAAAGAAAATGTATGTATGTTGTGCTCGGGCTTATATCACCCCGGCACTCCCTAAGTAAAGTTTATGTTCTCTAAGAAGAATGGAATTAAGTTGTGTGTATGTTATCAAGTGAAGTGTATGGTTATGTTGTGTGTGCTAATCTTGTGTTTGTGTCCTACTAATGGATGTTTGCTTTTAAGCATGAAGTATGTGTGTAGTTGTGTATGTTTAAATAAAATCAATCGCATGCTAAGACGACAATTAGTTGTGCGTGGCCCGGTAGCATGCGGGCTGCGGGATTACCATACCAGCAAAGGTGCTGAGCCCCTTGGGGGCCACCCTTTCTTCTCTTTCCTGTTTCAGGTACAAGGAACTGGAGACCGTTCGAGAGTAGGACGGGGTAGTTGATTGTATGTGGGTAGTCATGGAAATTGTGGATGTGCTGTAGGTGTAGTAAGACCGAAATTGTATCGGCGTTAGTTGGTAATTACTCGGTACAGTTGTAATGTAAGTGTATAATGAATGTTGAACATGGAACGGGATTAATGTGTAGTTGCTCGGGAGTTTAGTCCATCAGACCGGTACGATGTATGTATGTTAGCCTTGTTAGCCACGTGGGTGGCTAACGGCGTGTAACACCAAGGTTAAGTTATGTTGTGAGTTAGATTTCCGCTGCAAGTTGTTAATGTGTTGTTTGTAGTTGGGGTGTTACAAAAAGTGGTATCAGAGCGAAGTATCGCTCTGATGACTGAATACCGAGCTTAGGGTACCGAGTTAGAGTTTAGTGCTTGGGTTAAGGGTTGAGTGATAGCGTGAGAAGTACGCTAGTTAGGAAATGCCAGTATGTACTGGATACCTACAATATCCATCCCGCCCTCCACAAACCCTATTTTATAACTTGGGAAGAACGCCAGAGAGATGGGAGTCATCTCTTACTCGGGAAAACCCGATCTGGCAGTTGATATTTACCTCTGTAAGTATGGAGAACCTGTCATACGGTAGATTCCGAAAGGTGTGAATCCCGAAGACGGTTTCCATCTGAACAATGTTTGCCGCTTTAATAGCGAAAAGTGAAGAATCTTATGCTTAAAGGAATAGAATTTCCGGCAACCTGGGTCGACATGCGGAGCAGTCGAGACAACCAGCTTGCAACGCACCAACTGCAACAGGCAGGAAGGAGTAATGAAACCAGACGAGTGTCTACGGGACTACAGTTAACTAATACACAACGGTATACCAACCGGTTAAGGAACTACAACGTAGTACGAGGAGGATACAATACTAAGAAAAGGGGTCTCCCAGAATGGGAAACACCCTAGTTAATGGTTATCATGTAAAGACAGTGAGAAGTACCCAGAAATTATTGTTAAGGCTGTAAGATCAAGCAAGGGCCAGCAAGGCCACTGATATTAGTGCGGATGAAAACAATACCGCAACCAATGTGTATTGAACCGATAACCAGCTAGCATGGCGCACTTGCCATGGCAAGTGCTGCTATGACAAGGCTGTACGGAAAATTTTAAACAACTACCGGTACTTAGTAAAGTACCATGAAGATAAGTGGGATTATCATAACCGTGGAAGGGCTTAATAGCCTGACCTCAGTACTTGGAAATACACCAGTCAGCAGGAAGCTAGACTCGGTTAGGCAAGGAAACGTTGTAAAACCAGGAGAATTTTTCTTTCAACTTAAATCCATTTTCAAAACCTTTTCAAAACCAGATTTTCTTTCAAACCCATTTTATTTAATTCGCCTTTTTCTTTAAACAAACCAGAAGACCTACACGGGCCTCAGGCCACATGGTAGGTAAGTTTTACCCAGTTACTTTTAAGATAACCGGATGGAAACCGGTAAACCCAAGGGTAACAACCCGAGGAATGGATTGAGTTCATAATAATACAACAGTGGATACATTTCCCTTGATTAAGTTCGGGAAGCATGGAATGCATATTATCACAGGATAATATAAGAGGAGTTGACAACAGAATACTTCACCTAGGCGTGTGACGGACACTACGAGTGTACCAACAGTAATGTGGGACGACCGCACTCCGATAGGAGCTTGTGGGCCTGACAAACCTTCTTATGGGGTAGTCGGGCAAGTAGCAATGTATCAGTATACCCCATATGTATACGAGTGGAGTCTGGAACACGGGAAGTAGTCGACTCCATACTACGGTCCGAAGTAAAAGTCAGACAAGAGTAATAAACTACCATCGAATGGTTGAAGTAAAGGAACCCAGTTAAGTTAAGAGGACTAAAGGGATTAGTGAGTTATTGCGAGGAAATGTTTAAGAATCTAGAAGTGTGAAGTGCACTGACTAGTAAGTAAAGACATCGCATATGTCTCAAGGATTGGATGGATGAACACAATAGCTGGAGTAAGTACCCAGCCTATATATGGTGAGGCAGATGCCTACTATGGATATGTTAATGTGCAATGATCGGGATGAGACTCCCGATATGATCACTAGAGATATCAATCTCGCTAAGGAGAATATTCAACCCAGCAAAGAACGCGGGGCGAAGTAGAAATTAAACATACCAATGAGTGCAAGCCAGATGAAAAGGCATAACCTAATAACACCCAGGAGTTATCCTTAAAAGGGTGTTTGGGTCAACAATGGTTGAACAAGATACGTGACAGAAACGCAAAGGCTGAAATTAACACCAAGTTTAAACACAAGTCGTCAGAGGGAAGTCTGACATCCTTGAAGGGGCATCCCATGAAAGGAACCGTGATACTACGACCTTGTCATGGAGCCCAATACCAATCTAAACCATGTAATGTGTGTGGACAGCCTACAACGGGCAGAGCTCAAGGCAATAAGGCTTAAAAGCCACAAATCGAATGTGTTAAGAAAATGTTATTGATCACAGAAGTTTACGTTATATAAGTAAGTAAGCGGATAACGAACCACTGCTTAGAGTGTGGGGACACCTCTTGATATTGTGAGACCGCAACAGCGGTAGTTATGTGAACTAAATTCAGAGAATGTGTTAAGAGTTAACCATGTTGTTACTACGAAAGGAAGTATTCGTACCAGTTGTGCAGACGGAAAAGTGATAAGCCTAATGGCAACCACCATAGGTGTGGGATGCTAGATGTGTAATGAACAACGCTCAAGGAGCATAGAGGCTCGAAGAGTAGAGTATTCAGCAGTCAGCCGAATAAGTGGCAAAACACAGTGTAATAGCGGAAGTAGTGTAAGTTAATGTTATACAATGAGTAAGAGCACGGTGCGCAGTAAGCGACCGTTGCATAAGTATTGTTAAATAATAATGTGGCAAATAAGACTAGTTATGAGTGAAACTCAATGGGCATACAAGGTAAGTGATAACAAACCGACTGGGCAATAAGCCAATGGTCGGTACTATGTGATAAGGAACACAGTGTGAATTCCTATTGCAATCGCATAAGAGATTTACTGTCAAGAGTTTACGCCTCTGCACTCTGTATGACTGAGTGTTTTGGTATTGCACTTGCGCGGTAATGATCGAGTGTGATAGCTAGGAAGTTTGGGTAATGTCAATTGTGATGGAGGAACAAGAATTATGGTGTGATAAAACCGATGCATAAGAGAAGCACGGTCGTACCAATCAAAGGGTACTTGATTGGCATAAGTGACTACAATAACACGATTGTTAAATATCGGTATGGAATATACCTCAAGTGTTGGAAATAAACGACAGAGTACTACACAATAGGTAGTAGCTCAAACGTAACCGACAGTGAGTCGGAAGAAATTAAGTAAATCAGTGTGGAATACAGTAAATTATCATGGAAGTAAATAGAAAGGTTGTAACTCACCGAACTCGCTCTTGGTAAGAAATACCACGCGTCGGTTGAGAAATCGTTATTACCAAGATGAAGGTGATAATCGAAGATATACAATACAGTAGGAATAATGTGGGGGCAACTAAGCTCTAAATTATCAAGAGTCGCGCAGCAGAAACTAGTGAGCCAGCGATTCAAGAGTTGGATGTGCGTTGTGAACATGAGTGAATGGCAATTATTAACGCCTAGAAGTTTCACAGGCCAGAATCGAAACTGGTTATGAATTAAATAAACTCTAAGGAGAATTCTTGGTTAGGGACTAAACCGCCAATATGGCTAAGATCCTCAAACCAGAACATATTGTATAATAAACCGCGTGGAGATACAACACTTCACGACGATAGGACGTTATAAACCAGTGGTTAAGTGATTGATTACGTGGGTGTAATCCCTTTTAAGGGGGGTAGAGCGCGAAACCGTTTAGTGTGTTTTACCGTACAAGTGTACGTGAACTATGGTGTGCATAGCACAAAATAATTTGTTTTGATGATTGGTGTGTGTGTTACATAAACATACACATTCATTCATGGTTAATTGTGGTAATTGCGCACAGAAGATGCGAATACCATTGTGATAAGTGTGTTTATTGTGTTAACGGATGTATGTGAAAGTATAAGTATAAGGGAGTAGAAAAACTCCCGGGGAATTAAAACCCCGACAGTATATGTTCAAATGATACAAATGTAATATTGTGTAGTATATTTTGATAAAAATATATAGATATGTGTATATATACAGTGTTGTGATTTATGAAGAGGTATGACACCGATATAGAACCTAGTAAGAATTAAAATTCCCTAGGTAACTCGGATTAAGTTGAATTTGGGTGATGATTGATAGACGGAGTTCTATCCCTTGGAGATGTAATGATTACGACTAGATGGATTAAAAGATAGAAAATGGTATATGTTTGAATTAGCTATTGTTTGAAAATGAAGTGGGAGGTGAAACTTGATTATCATGAGATCAAGAGAAGCCGAACACAAATTGGGGTGGAAAGATAGTTCAACACTGATGCTGATCACATTAGTGTTGGATGATTCTTGAAACTCCCTATAAGTGATCACAAATAACCACATCAAGAATAAGATGCAGTTAGCAACAATTGGACTTGGAGTTGTATTGAGTTTTCAAAGAATTTTAAATTGGGTTTCAAATTTTTAATTGGTATTTTCAAGACTTCAATTAATACTCTAAGATTCTTAAGTGGTATTTTCAAAGGAAGAACTACTTTTACTTGACCTTGTAAAAAGGATCTTCAATTGGTATTTTCCAATAAAGGATTTCGTTCTACTTAACCTCATATAGAGTTTTCATATTACTTGCTCACGAGCTGAGGACGTATGAGCCTTTGTCTTCGGACCGGTGACATGAGAAGTATATTTTAAAGATGTATGCAATTGTTTTGATCTCCCAAAGGAACGGGGACCAGAAGGTGTCCATCGCGACCGGGTTCTGCGGGGTCACAGTGTATATGTACTCAACATGGGTCTCGAACCCATGAAGAGATGGAAAAGGAATTTCTGGTTGATATACATGCTAAGACATGTTGTGTGGTATATGTAATAGATATTGTTTTGACCTTGAGTCCTAATATGTTGAGTTCTGAAAGTGTTATGTTACCCAGACCTAAGAGTCTAAGGGTTGTTATGTAGGAACAATGTTGTTAAGGTACCCGGACTATCAAGTCCGAGGTTACGATGTAAGTATGTTATGTATGCATGGATGTGTTACCCGAGCCGTTAAGTCCGAGGTTGTGATGTAAAATATGTTTGTTATGGAAGTTTTATGTTGCAAGTAATCCCCGTATTCTACCAATGATGTGTGGGGAGTGTGAACTTCGAGGATGAAGTTCTTTTAAGGGGGGTAGATTGAAATACCCCAAACCTTAATGTGTTAATTAATTATGTAATTATGATTTTCTAAGGCTAACCAAGTCCTTAAGATCATTCGTGAAGAAATAAAAACCAAAAGAGAAAAAGAAAATGCGTAAAAGTTATAAAACGTGAAAACGCGTATTTAATTATTTAAGGAGGTATATAACCTTCACTAGGGTTATGAATATATTTTTATACCCTAATTACACACTTAGAACATGTGGGAAAAATTTCGGAAGAAAACGGATCTAAATAATGTATTAAAACGCTAATAAAGCTTTAGCGCACGTTTTTCGAGAAAACCCGAAAACGTGATGTTAAGTGGTCAAACGAACCCGTAAAAATTATAGTTCATTAAATAACTATAAATAAACATTAATGAGAGCTTAGTAGCCATTAAAATTAAGGAAACGGGGAAATTCCAGAAAATGGGCCCAGTTAGTGAATAGGGCCAAACCGGGTAAATAAACGAGCGTTTTCTGTAAAAGATGAAAAGCGCTCCAGCTTGTACAATATATGTGGGCCGGTTTTTAATTGTTAAACAGCCCCCACTCACACTCTCACCTAGCTAAAAAGAAAAAGAAAAGTAAATAAAACAAAAAGGTACTAAAGTACCTTTCTTTTCTCTTTCCTCCCATTTCCCTCCTCTCTCTCCTTCTCTCACCACCAAATTCTCCTCCTTCCTCCTCCCTGTTTGGCGATTTTTGAAGCTCTCCACAAGCTTCCATGGCAGCCTCTCTTCATCCTCTTGCTCAAACCCCAAAAATGCTCCAAATCAAAAACAAAACACATAGTTGTGTTCCTCTCATCAAGCTCTACACTTCTCTCTTTTCAAAATCCGAAAATAGTGAAGTTCATCGCCATGGGTTTTCCCCATTTGAAGAGAAACTGGCACCAATGTGTAGCTTGGAGCCTCCTCTTTCAAACAAGGTAAAAATCTCATTGAAAAACTCATTTTTGTTCTTCCTCCTATGGTAACTGATTTTTCTCTCTCTCTCTTACTTTTGTTTTTTCTCTTGTTTTGGAGCCTTGTTACAACCCTCCAATGGTGGAGTAATCCCCTTCTTGATTCAAGGGTGAGAATCCCTCTTAAAAGCTTCAAAAAGGTAAACCCTAACTTTGTGTTCTAGCCCTTTGATTGAATTGAGATATTCCAAGGGTTTAGATAATTAATTGAGTATGTTTTTGTGTTCTTGAATGTTGGGATGGAGTTTTGAAACTCCATTCCCTCTTGACCGATTTTGAGGAGATGAGGAGCAAGAGGAGAATTTTGGAGAGACTTGTGAAATTAAGGTAAGAAATTCACCTTAAACCTTGTCTATAATTGTTTAAGTGTTTGGGATGGGTAAACAAATTAATGAACCCAAATTGTGGATTAAAATCTGTGTTGTAATGTGTTTAGTTGGTGTTGGAGAGGTGTGTGAATTAATAGTTGAGTTGAGGGCCTTAAGAGCCAAATGTTTTAAGTTCGAGGATTTGTTATGTGCTGTTAGAACCCTTGTGGTTTGGCTAGAATAGGGATGAAGCTGATGAGAAAAGATATGTGTGGATAAGTAAGAATTATAGGTGAGCTATGGCAAAATTTTGGTAGGAACTGTGCATTAAAGAGTGACTTGGTGAATGGGAGAACCAAGGTATGTATTGGGATTAGTAGAGATGGGTAATGACCATGGATTGGTAATTGGAGAGTGAGGATTGAGTTATAAAATCTGTAGCATAAATGTAACAAAAACTGTTACAAGTGTTGAAGGGAGTGAGGAAAAATTGTGTATATGGATTTAGAAATGAGTAAGGTATTTGGGGGATGAACCAAGGCAGTTTTGAGGGCCTAAGTAGTGTTAAAATATGGGATTAAGTGTAGGAAGATTGGGGAAGTAATGGGTAAAAGAGAGGACTGAAAACAGATTTTAAAACTGAAGTACTGGGCCGGACCGGACTTGCGACCGGACTTGCAAGTTCGGTCGAGCCCAGATTTACAAAGACGGGAAACCTTCTGGAATCGACCGGACTTGCGACCGGACATGCAGGTTCGGTCGGCCAGAAAAATTCCCGTAATGCAAGCTACTGGAATGGACCGAACTTGCGACCGGACTTGCAAGTTCGGTCGAGCCCAGATTTACAAAGACGGGAAACCTTCTGGAATCGACCGGACTTGCGACCGGACATGCAGGTTCGGTCGGCCAGAAAAATTCCCGTAATGCAAGCTACTGGAATGGACCGAACTTGCGACCGGACTTGCAAGTTTCGGTCGAGCCAGAAAATTTCCTGTACTGGTAGCTACTGGAATGGACCGGACTTGCAAGGTCGGTCGCAAGTCCGGTCGAGTCAAAAAAAAAAAGAAATATTTTTACTAGATGATTATAATAATCATATGTATATATATATGCCTATACACATATATGCATATATATGTGGTAGTACACTACAATTGAAATGATAAAGGTAAGAAAGTAAGTATATGAGTATGAAAACAAGTGTAAAAGTAACCAAGCAAGTTGAGAGTATAAGAACATTAAGTACACCGGGATAACGGGGTAAGTATGGAAGTAATAGAAGCTTACATACCGTAAGACTTTGTTGTTAATAAAACATTTTAAATATTACCAGTTGTTCAAAAACTATCCGGGGAGCGTGAGATGACGCGCTGGAGTGAACCCTCGGGAACACGGCAGAGTAACCCATGGTGTAAGGTATGGTTCTCTTGCAACCTGTGTCCTACCGGATTACACCGGCTTGTATGCCAATGTTTTTTCTGTGTTGCCACCTTGCAAGATAAAGCATGAAATGAGTTTATAGTAATTCATTATTGTGGCGTAATTAATTCCGATACCGCTTAACCCTAGTTATGTGTTAAATAATAGTTAACCGACCTTAGGTTCACATAAGAGATCGGTATTCGGAATAAACGTCCCAACCCACGGGAACGTTCTAACTACGGCTATCCGTGCATTTGTGTATGTTGTGACTATGTGTGATGTATGTGACCTTGTTTTGTGTGTTGTTGCTATCGGATACAGTTATCCATGTTTGTTAAAAAGGGGTATTACTCCCCTTCTGGTCTAACAGAGTTAGTAACACTATGTGATGTATGTATGTGATGAGTTCCATAAAGGAACCTTTAACTAATATGTATATGTTATGTATGGTGAGGAATCCGGTCGTTCTGGTCGCGCATGTTGTTTGGGAGTTAATGTATATATGTGAATTAACTCTCAACCTGTTATGTTAGGGTTGTTTTCCTTCATTGGATTTCGACCTCCCATTAGCTTAGCCAAAGCTTACCTACCCAACTTCCAATCGGGTAGGGGGAAATCATGTGTAATGTTGGTAGGGTGTTGATGCCTAAGTTCGCTTCGACTCCCTCTTTGTTATGTTACAGTTGTTTTTCCTCCTTGAATTACAACCACCCACAAGCTTAACCAAGGCTTACCTACCTCATCATTATTGGAGCTAGGGGAAATTGTGCAAGGTGTGATCGGTCCTATATGAGGCCGCCATACCTAAGTAAAGAAAATGTATGTATGTTGTGCTCGGGCTTATATCACCCCGGCACTCCCTAAGTAAAGTTTATGTTCTCTAAGAAGAATGGAATTAAGTTGTGTGTATGTTATCAAGTGAAGTGTATGGTTATGTGTGTGTGTGCTAATCTTGTGTTTGTGTCCTACTAATGGATGTTTGCTTTTAAGCATGAAGTATGTGTGTAGTTGTGTATGTTTAAATAAAATCAATCGCATGCTAAGACGACAATTAGTTGTGTGTGGCCCGGTAGCATGCGGGCTGCGGGATTACCATACCAGCAAAGGTGCTGAGCCCCTTGGGGGCCACCCTTTCTTCTCTTTCCTGTTTCAGGTACAAGGAACTGGAGACCGTTCGAGAGTAGGATGGGGTAGTTGATTGTATGTGGGTAGTCATGGAAATTGTGGATGTGCTGTAGGTGTAGTAAGACCGAAATTGTATCGGCGTTAGTTGGTAATTACTCGGTACAGTTGTAATGTAAGTGTATAATGAATGTTGAACATGGAACGGGATTAATGTGTAGTTGCTCGGGAGTTTAGTCCATCAGACCGGTACGATGTATGTATGTTAGCCTTGTTAGTTACGTGGGTGACTAACGGCGTGTAACACCAAGGAGTTAAGTTATGTGGTGAGTTATGATTTCCGCTGCAAGAGTTGTTAAATGTGTTGTTTGTAGTTGGGGTGTTACAGTGGGGTTTATCAAATAATGGTGAATCGATTGTGTCTAGGTTCTATGTGGGATTCATGGAGGTAGAGATAAGCTTTGACTGAAGCATATTGGTTCATAGGTGAATGTATTTGAAATATTGTTTTTGAGATAGCTAGGGTAAACCCTAGCTTGGTTTTGTGGATAGAAACACCAAGGAAAAGTTTAGGTTTCCAATATTTGTGATAGGGAACAAATTTTAAAAGGTTGTAGTGAATTTATGTAGGAGAGATTGAGATGTGTCTGTTAATTAGATGTCATCCACGTAGAACAACACATAAATAAATAATGAATTATCAGACCTGGATATAGTAAAACCAATGTCAACCAAAAATGAACTGAGCTTAGCATACCATGCCCTAAAAGATTACTTAAGCTCGTAGAGAAATTTTTTGAGTTTGTAGACATAATCTGGAAATTTTGGATTGATGAAACCTAGTGGTTCCTTGGTGTAAACCTCCACCTCAAAGTACCATGCAAAAAAGTATTATGTACGTCTAGCTGTTTAATATTCTAGTAATTAGAAATAGCAATTGAAATTATAAGACGAATTGTTGACTGTTTAACCACATGACTAAAGTTCTTTGTATAATCAAATCCTTGTCTTCTTTCTATATCTCCTTCCATCGTTCTTTTGGTTCTGAAAACCCAGCGCACTCTAATGAGATTCATTTGAGGATGAGGGGGAATAAGGTCCCAAGTATGATTAGCAGTTAAGGCTTGAAGTTCCTATTCTATAGCTTGCACCCACTATGTGTGAGATAATGCTGGCTTTAAAGTGGGATCATCCGGGATTGGGCTAGGAGTGGTGTTGTGAAACTGATAGTTGAAAGTACCATCAGTACGTTGAAAGTGTTTTAATGAATTTGTTTTGTACGTGGTTATCATAGGGTGGTTAGTGGTAATAGGAGGTGATCATGGTTGTGATGGAGCAATAATAGACGGAGTTGAAGTTTTTGGAGTATTTGGTTATTCAGATGAGACAGGGCTAGGAGTAGAAACATGAGAATGTGAGGGTGTAGACATCTGACGTGGAGAAGTATGAGGAGTGAGAGTGGGGGGAGGGGGTAGTGGAAGGGTGTGAGCTTGTGTATAGGTTTAGGATGATAAGATTATATGTGTGGAGTTGGGGAACTAGTTTGTGGGAATGGGTTTTATAGGCAAAAGAAAATCAGTCTCGTTGAATGTAACATCACATGAGATATATAATCTCTGGTTAGCAAGATCATAACAAACATAGCCATTGTGATGAAGAGATTGTCCCAAGAATACACAATGTGTAGATCTGTTTTTAGAGTTTATGCTGCTAACAAGTCTTAAATTGGGAAAACAACTGCACCCAAAAACTTTCAACCATGAATAATCTAGAATTTGATAAAAAACACTTCAAATGGAGACTTGTTGCCAAGAGTAGGTGTAGGAGTCTTGTTCAATAAATACACCACAATCTTAAAGGCATAAGACCGATAAGTGATAGACATAGATGCTTGATAGAGTAGAGTGATGCCTTTATCAACCACATGCTGATGTCTAGTTTCAACTGAACCGTTTTGTTGATGGGAATTGGGGCGTAATCCTATAATGAATTCATTTTTCTTTAAAATGGGGTAGATGTCCAAGAACTCTGTAAGATTTGTTGACTGATAAGACCCCACCATCAATAGTCACAATCGCCTCTTAAGGCTCTAATACCATGAATGAAGAATAGGACTTTATAGTGTTAAAGGTATATTGTATTCAGTGTTATGAATCATTTATATATATATATATATAACTTTACAAGATATGCAGCCTTTTTTATAGAATTGTAAATATTGGGCTCTACAAAGAGCTGGGCCCAAAACATATAACTAAGTCTAGACTGGGCTAATATCATCGGTTCCTTATTAGAGAAGATGATAATGGTGGGCTGAACATCCAAAATTGACAGTAGTGTCACTAAAAGAAACACTACAACCCGATGGAAATTTTAGACGCACAAAGCCAACTGAATTGGCACAAAATTCCCCAACACCGGCTTACAGACTGTGGAATCCGAACGGAAAGTAATCATGGACCATTCAGCACAACGGATGAGACAGCAACTCCAAACTTGGCGGCGGCCGGTGAGTAAAAGATGTGTATCGCCGGACCAGACCCGTCGTAGTAGAAGAAATGAAGACACACTGCAATTACAGTAAGCTTACCACGATGAGCACATAACTAAACACGTGAGATGAATAGACCACATAAATCACTTTTTTTATAGCAGTAAAACACATATTTACATTACAGCTATGAATAAATACTATCAACGATTACAATTTGTAAATACCCGGCCATGACAACTTGTAATTTGCATAGCAGGACACATATAATCTTAAAAAATGGCGTAAGATGATAATGATATCAAGTGTGAGATAAAAAAAAAGCTTATTTGTTCTGAATTAATCGCCACGTGTTAGTTGCCAAGCTCAAATCCCAGTGTTGGGGGAAATGACTCACTAGACTGAAAACAATACAAATTTTTTTTGAAACAGAAAATATATATATATATATAATTAGGAGATAAGTTTTAGTACAATTTCCGACATTATATCCGAAGTTCATGATCCCGTTTGTTGCTGAGAACGGGCATGGTTAGCAAGACTATGCGACCGAAAATTAACATCCATAGGAGGGTAAAAGTAACAAACATCAAGAAATGCATTAGTTGATGCTAGAATTCTGTCTAGGATGGATGTTGTTGATGGCAATAAAGATGTTGAACCACCTTGCTGAAGATAGTGAACAATTGGTACACAGTCTGAGAGTAACCTGTAGTGGCGGTATCCATAGGAGGCTGCTATATTGAGACCGTACTCGATTGCATAAGCTTCCACATCAGATATTAATAATGTGGCCTTATCACCCTTACAGCCTGCTAGAAGGAGACTAGTCTGTGAACAAAGCACAGCAGCATAGCCTACTCTATGATGATTATCAAGGTTTGCATCGACTGACACTTCAACATAGTCAGGGTGCTCTTGACGATGTTGTTGTAAATATGTATGAGCTAAAGCGGATAGATGTGAATCAGCTAAATGGAAATAGCTTGTAGCTTGACACCAACCATGATTGAAGTGGACCACGTGCCCATGAGAAACTTGACATCGTGCAAACCAAATCTTCCAGAAGAAAGAAAGATAATTGACAATCATTTGCTTTGATGCGGTATAACAAAAGTGAGAAAACTAGTGCTGAAAAACTGCATCCGATTGTATGTTGGGTGGCAATTCAACGTCAAAAGTCATCCATAGAGGTCGAATAACTGGGCACTGATATAGAGAATGTAACATTGTTTCGGGATATTTGCAAAACCAACACTTGACATCCATAGGAACTCTAATTCTGTCTTTGATAACAGTTTTGCATGGTAGCTTTGTGCTTAAAATTTTCCAGCACAGCATCTTTACACGCTGAGAAACATGCAAAAGCCAAATCCTTTTAAAAGTTGCATTATCATCTTGAGATGTTGAAGTTGAGGGTCGATGCTGATTGGTAATCAGCAAATGAAGGTTGGGGCAATGGAATACGTAATATATCAATAACATCAGTAGGATCACACCATTGATTCAATAAGCCCCTGTCTTAGAAGGAAGCCAATGTTCTATAATCCTGGTGGCTTGACCATTAACAATGGCTCTTTTGCTACCAAATTCCACTAAATCTCGGACACTTAGTAGTGCTCTCCAAATTGGGCTAGCATTGTAAGATGCTTTGACCAACTGCCATGTTGTGGTTGACATGTATTTAGCATGATAGAATTCAGACAAAAGAGTTTGGAGCTGTGAGATTATCCGCCAAAGTTGTTTTGCCAATAGTGCTCGATTGAAGCTTTGCATTTCTCTAAACCCCATACCCCCTGAAGGCTTAGGTGTGCATAACTTGTCCCATTTGATCAAATGAATAGTAGAACTGGTTGCACTCCCACCCTACCAAAAATTGTTAATCATCTGTTGGATTTTTTAAATAATGGTGTGAGGTAAGAGAATGACAAACATGGCATAGGTAGGGATTACCTGAAGGACAGCTTTGACTAAAGAAGTTCTTGCTGTATGAGAAACCTTATTTGACCAGTTCTGTATACGCTTCATGACTCTTTCCTTTATGTAATTGAAAATTGAGCACTTGTTCTTGCCTATGTTGCTGGGAAATCCCATATATAATCCTAAATCTGAGACTTGCCTAGTTTGGAGAAAAGTGGTGATATTATCTTTGATCGTTGGTGAAAGTCCATGGGAAAACATAACTGCTGACTTAGATGTATTGATACATTGTCCATATGCCGCTTTAAATTGATGGAGGATGAGACCAAGGGCACGGGCATTGGAAGGAGTTGCTTCTCCAAATATAACACACTCATCTACAAATAACAGATTGGTAATAGGATGAGCCATCCCTGCAATATTGAAACCTTGAAAAAGTCCAACATTAGCTGCTAAATGTAGAGAAGCAGATAAGGCTTCCATACAGATAATAAATAAAATTGGGGATAAGGGATCGCCTTGTCTTAAGCCCCTTTGTGGAGTAAAAAATTGCTCAGGATAGCCATTGATGAGGACTGACGTTTGAACAGAAGTGAGACATAACCGCACCAGTGAAATCCAAGAGGGATGAAATCCCATGCTGGTGAGAATATCCAACACAAATTTCCATTCAATACGGTCAAAAGCTTTCGACATATCCACTTTGAAAGCAAAATGACCTTTCAGCTTATTTTTGGATCGATGCATGGAATGTAAAATTTCATGTGACAGTTGGATCTGATCTGTTATAAGCCTATTGTGAACAAATGCTGCTTGATTATCAGAGATGACAAGAGGAAGGACTGCAACAACCCTGTTGACCAATACCTTCGATATAACTCGATAGAATGTATTACACAATGATATAGGCCTGAAATCTTTGATTGCAGAAGCTCCATATTTCTTAGGAATTAAGACTATATGGGTGTCATTCAGAAATGGAGGTATAACTTGATCATTTAGAAAAGATAAGCAAGTATTGATAAAGTCCTTACTAATAAGTGGCCAAAATGTATGCAATAAGACCCCATTGATACCATCGGGACCAGGAGCCTTATTTGGATTCATTTGATTATAGGCCTTAGTGATCTCATCAGCTGTGTAGGGAGAACCCATGGATTGCTGCATTTGAAAAGGGACACGATCCGCCGCACAGGCTAGAAGGTGTGGATCTGGTTGTGGATCAGTAGTAGTAAATAAAGTCTGGAAGTAATCCCTGGAAATTTGCTCAATACCGGCCCATGAATAGTGCGTAACGTGATCTTCTGTAGTCAATCTAGTAATGAGATTTTGGCGTTGACATATTTTGAACCGTGCAAAGAAAAACGCAGAGTTTTGATCACCACAAGCTATCCAAGATTGTCTTGAGCGTTGATGAAGACGAATTTCCTGTTGCAATAACAGAGAGTCCAACGTACAAGTAAGCTCATTCCATTTAGCAATATTGCATGGAGTTGGTGGTGCATGGGCTATCATCTGCAACTCGTTCTGAGTATGACGCAGCACTTTCTTTTCTTGCCAGATTTTACGCTTACCCCAGTGTTTAAGCCTGCTTCCACATGCTCTGACTTTATCATAGTACCCTGAATCAGAAGAAAGCCAAATAAACTGGACAAAATGGATTTACAACAAGACTCTTGCACCCAGCAATTTTCAAACTTGAAAGGCTTGGGGTCGTGTCTGAAAGAGGGGTGGAGCACCAATTTAATGGGTTTGTGGTCTGAATGGCCCCAAGGGAGATGATAGTTTGTTGCATGGGGAAACATATTGAGCCATTGATCATTGCAGAGAAATCGATCAAGCCTACTGCGAGAATCACGATCCATTTTACTTTTATTGGTAAATGTAAACTTAGAACCTCTGTATCCTAAGTCCTGAAGCTTGCAATCTTGAAGACAGTTATGGAAATCTCGTATAGTAGAGTGTTGCCTAGAACCTTTTCCTCTAAACTCATGAATGTAAAGAACTTCATTAAAATCTCCCCCTAACACCATGGTCCTTGCCATTGCACATTAAGATACCTTAATAAGTTTCAGGTTTTCCATTTTTACAAATTGTCAGACCAACCATACAAGCCTGAGAATAGCCATTGCGCTTCTCCATCTACCCCAACGATAACATCCACATGGTGGCTAGAAATACTTAAAACATTTACATCATAGTTGACATTCCAAAAGAAAGCTACACCCGCTTTTCTACCTATACTATCACCACCTACCCAGTAGAAGTTGTGAAAATACTTCACAAAAGATTGCAACTCAAAAGAGGAGAGCTTTATCTCAGTCAGAAATACAAAAGATGGCACTTCCCTACGAATAACATTTTTAATACAGCGAATTGAAGCAGCAGTGCCAAGACCGCGACAATTTGCAGCCAAAATGGACATTATTCTGGGCGATACTGGGTATCACCCAGCATCGCCGATGCAGAGCCAGCCATGTTTTCTCCTTTACCACGCTTCGAGACTTCATTCAGACCATTGACTTCTCAAAGACAAGATTCCGAGGAAGAGCACTCCACAATATCAAGCTTGCGTTTACGCCCAACAGAGATAGAAGGCGAATGAGGAATCTCACCTTCTTCTAACTCCGGAGTCTGGTTAATATCTACCATTATTGTAGCAGCATTATTAGTAGAAACATCATGAGCAACTACCGGTGATATTGCAGGTCGAGGTGGAGGAGTGGGAGGCCGTTGTCTGGTGTGTCGGTAGCTTGCTGTTCGATTGTGGGTCTTGGTAACCCCAAATGGCCAGCTTTGAGCCATACCCCATAGTTGACTTCCTCCATAGTTGATTCAGTACGGTAAGGACAGCTGCGGAGCAAGTGGGTGAAGTGGCCACACATGAAACACAAATTTGGAAGTCTTTTGTAAGTCAGGGGTAGAATAGTGGGTTTACCAGCCAGGGAGTGAGTAACAAAACGCAAGATGGGGCGGGTGATACCGATTTTAACCTTCAACCGCATGTACGAACCAGCTCTGCGGCGGTCAAACTCCATGTAGTCCATAAAGACTCCAATTTTGTCACCTAGACTCTTCGCCACCATTGGAGTCATGTAACTGAAAGGAACGTCATGGACATGGAGCCAAAAAGGAGCCCATCGGAAGTCATGGTCCTTTGGAGCTGTCATGCGATCAACCTCAGACAAAGCAAGTAGGCATCCATCATAAGTCCAGGGGCCACGAGAAATAATATCAGCAACATGATCTTCAGCTGGGAGTTGGAAGAGTAATACACCATCCCAGAGATTACGGATGCACAGCTGATAAGGGCACCACCAAGCTTGAGATAAGGTGCGCTGGAGGAGCTGCAGGTCTAGAGGTCGAGGCATCATCAATTTCCCCAGCAGACTGCATTTAATGAGGGAATCAATAGAAGAGTGTTGCAGATGATCGACTTGGATAACTTCTTCTTCAATAGCGGTTAAGGTTAAGTCAGCATACTTAGTGACAAGATCATCAACGGGGGCTGTGTGATAAGCCATAAATTTTGTAGGTATGGGAAACTGAAAAAAAAAAGAAGAAACCAGATGAGAGCAGAAGCAATGAGATGTTGATCATTGAGGATGGAAGAAGAGGAGCTGCGGAAATGTATGGAAGGGTAACTGATTAACAAAGGGTTTAAAAAAACGGTTATAAGAAGGATGCTAATCGCATGCAGGAGTAGTCGTAGAGGTAGTGATTGTTTGCATGATATAGATCGATAGATGTTGATTAGTGAGATAGGAAATGTGCTGATGGATGAATTAGCCATTGACAGATGATGGAATTAACAGTCGAAGGGCCTGTGCATGCAAGAGAAGAGCAAGGGTAGGCGCAGCTGACGAGGTGATGGGCTCGAGAGGAAACCCACTTGAGCAGGAAAGCACTGAAAACAATACATATTGTTATGGCGCAGTAGGATTAATTTATTTTTGAATGAAAATGCTAGTCAAGTACTACTGCCCGCATCTCACTCTTAACTAGGTCACATATTCATATATCATATATATCGTGTTTACTTGTCCGGTTGGCGGCTGATAGAGAGGTATGGCGTAGGCCTCGACTGCGTGAGCTTTGTATGACTGACTATAAGCAGTAGGGGTGTTCAAAAATAACCGTAACCATCTAACTGATATCGAAACCGGGAAAACCGTATCGAAAATCCGGTTAACCGTATCGATTTTCCGGTTTCGGTTAATCGACCAATTAAGTAAGCTGGTTACGATTACAATTATCAGATTTAACCCAACCGGTTAACCGGATTAACCATTTAACTATTTATAAATTAAAAAAATAGATTTTAAAAAAATCTTTATATCTTCCCTTTCTTCTTTTCAATTCTAACCCTTATATTTTGTGTTAAATAAAATAAGTTTTGAATTAGAAGATACAGAAATCGATGAAGATCAGATTTTTTTTATCATATAGTTATTTTTACAATTAATATTTCGTATCATTACTATAATATTTTCTATAAAACTTGTAAAAATGAAGGAACTCACAATGGAGTTACTTATAATAACAATTGATGAGTCTCTCGACTTTTCTAGTGATTGTGAAACTTGGTTGGTATTTGTTAACAATATTTAGTTGTTGTAAGTTGATGGAGAGAAACTAAGATGACTTGCTGTAATAACAAAACTTATGATGTAACGGAAAATTAAATGATTTTAATTCTAGGTAGTAATATAAAATAGTACATTTTTTTCTTTATCCGGTTTACGTTTAACCGGAAAAACCGTACCGAAACTGGCGGTTAACCGAACCCGGTTAACCGATTCTAGAAAAAGCGGTTACAGTTATCAATATTGACTAACCGTCAAATGCGGTTAACCGGGAAGTCGGTTAACCGGTTATGAATACCCCTAATAAGCAGGTGCGCAGCAGACTAAAAATTGACCATGGCGTTAGCTCCTCTTGTAACAAAGCTTTTTTATGAAAGGATATATTGTTATTGTAAAAGTTTTGATTGTTCAAACTCAATAGAAGATAGAGGTGTGTCAAATATTAAGAATGCAGAGTCTTGAATTCATTAAGGAAGTATGTCAGTTACATATACATAATCTATCTATTAGTAATAAACTAGCTTAAAGCAGAATATGGTTGTTAGAATTTTATATACATCTTATAGATAAAATCCATATTTGGTATCTATAGTTTTTATTTTATTTTTAGATAAAATCCTAGATTGTGTGATTTATGAGATAGTAATTAAGAGCGATATAAATACCTAGTTCTAGGAAATCAAAGGCAAGACTTTACATGCTAGATTGAGAAAAAAGACTGAGAGATCAAGGTGAGGAAAACACAAGTTTTTCAATTTGAATATGGCTAAGTCTGTGAATTCGAATTACATGTTTACTCCCTTAAGATTTTGTTCTCAACGAGTGTGAAGGTGTATTCTCTTAATATGTGACAGTGTAAGGATAAGTTCCACTCAAATCAATAAAATACAATATGGTCTTAAATCTGTTATTTATGTTCTTAGTGAGTTCGTTACTCAGGTCGCATAGTTATTTACGAGTAACCTACTCATAAAAAAAACACTGCAAAAACTTTCACTTGGTATCAGAGCGGGTTCCCCTTCAGCAATCGTAGAGAAATCTTCAAGGGTGATCAAAATGAGTTCATACAATGTCAAGACACCAAAGCTCACATATTCAATTACTTATGCTGATACGAATTGATAGAGGATCAAGTAATTTTGATTGACCTCGATTTATGGATTGTCGTGACCAAAGAAGATCTCACTTTTAAAGTCGTTGAAGGTGGAGTTTCAAAAGACAAGTCAAAGGGAAGCTGGAAGCCTGGAACGGCAATGAAAAAAAAGGCTCTTGAGTAAGAACAAATAAGCTCTCAAAGTTATAGTCTCATCACTATCAGATGCAAATCAACATAAGGTTCTTGGCATATAAAATGTAAAGAAAGTATGAGAATTTCTCAAAAGCCTATATAGGAACATATCCTATCAGGAATGCAAAAGGAAAACAATTTAATAAGTAGTATGATAATTTTGAGATGCAAGAAAGTGATTTCATTACTTAGATCTTATAAAGATTTGATAAAATACTTAGTGACCTGGAAGTTGCAGGAGTAACGCTCTTCAATGGTGAAATCAATGAAATATGTCTTGATAGTTTGGGTAAGGACTGGCTAAATTACACAACACTACTCGAGACTACAAAGGATTTGTTAAACATTTTTTTTATTATAAAAACTCAATTCTGAACTCATGGTTTGTGAAGGGGAGATGAAGAGAGAAATAGTTATTACGTCAGCACCAGTCAAGAATCTGGCCTTGAAAGCATTAGATACTACAACAAAGTCAAAGGATGAGGAATTTGATGTAGATGAGGAAATTAATTCAATTGTAAATCAAATCCAGAGGCTATTGGTAGACAACCAGGGTCAAACCAACAGTATAATCGGTATAAGTCAAAGAAAGGATTGATCATTCCCTATGTTTTAAGTGAAACAAGTCAAGTCATCTTGTCAAGAATTATCCTCTTCAGTGGAAGAAACATTCTCAAGACAAAGGTAAACAAACTCTCAAACACAGCGGCAGCTCCATGGGGATATGACATCTCAGTTACAAACCCAAAACCAAAGGAGAAATCACAGATGTGCATAACAACACCAATAACAAAACCTTATTAGCACAAGATCAGAGACACTGATCTTTGCATGATGATGAAGGATAACTGGAAGCAAATTCTCATTGAAGAATAAAGGTAAGCCTTGATCATGTTGAATCTACTATCCATTCTATGACTAAGAGACAAATGTTTACTATGTTAACCTCTACCATCTCTAAGATAAAAGTATTGAAGCATAAGTATGATACTGAGATCATAGAATCGGGGATAATGTGGAAGATATGAGTAAGTCATCGAATGAAAATGAAAATTGTGTCATCAAGAGTCTGGATAAGCCATGGATCAACTTTGTTAGTCCTTTGGAGACTATAATTCTCACTCCTTCATGTTGGGCACAAGAATAGGTGAATTCCCTTTTAGATAGAAACAAATCGCTGAAAAGGGAATGTGAAACTCTCTCATGCATGGTAGCAAATACAAATAGGAAGTTAGAGCTTCAGGCGTAGACTAATCATACTTGGTATACTGAAAAGGCCAATCTAAACCTAATGTTTCTGAAGAACAACTTAGACAAATGCGGCTTAGGATATAAACCTGAGAAACCTACTCAATCTAAGATGACAAAGATGAAGACTCAAACTATGCAATCTAAGTCAAGACTGACTTCATGTAGGCAATGTCTTTAACTAGGACACAAGATCAAATGATGTCCCAAATTGTTGAGAAAACAGATGCATGACAAATCATCAAGACAAAACTCATCCAAAAACAATAGATCATAGGCTAAAATGTGGGTTCCTGTCAACCATTGTAAGTATGTGCAGGTGCGGAGCCAAAATTTCAACTATATGTGGTCACTATCATTATTGAAGCTGCTAAATAATAATAGTAATAATTAGTATAAACTCTAAAATTTGTTTTTTTCCAAAAAAAAGAAAAGCACAAAAATACAATTAGTTAGTATGATCTTACTCAAACCTTAAAAAATAGACAAAATTTTCTTAATCGGACAAAACTAGTTATAGATGTATTCTATATATATAAAGAAACATACATGTTTACAAGAAAATGATAAAAAAATGCAAAAATTCAATAAAGGTTTCAGATTTATAAAATAAATTTCTAAAACTAGTAATAGAGAATAAAAGTAAGAGATGAGATTTGAAAGTGTTTACCGTTGTTAAGGATGCACAATTATTATCTCCTCCCAGTGCGAGCTTCTTAAAACTCAGAGAAACCTATGGGGATCTGGTTATACTGATTGCAAATTCGATGAGTAATTCTATAGTGGTCTAAGAGATTAAAAAACGAAGGAGAATAAAATGAAAAAAAAATGTTGACTGTGGTGAGAAGGGAAGGGAAAAGATAAAAAATTTAAAAAAATTCTTTAATTGGGGATGAAAAAAAACTACTTTAAGCCATTAATTGAGGAGATGGAAAAAAAGTGAAATACCCCAAACATTAATTACCTTAATTAATAAGGAATCAAATCAAATGAAGGTTATAATTACCAAATATTCATCTAATGAGTAATACTCATTATAAGCATTAGTGTATAAACATACAGTCTAAAATGGGCACCAAACTATACGTTAAATCTCTAATCAAAGAGAGAACATTATTAAGGAGAAATCAACTCCTAAAATTAATACTACATGTAATATATTAATACATGTATTAAATATCACAAATATTATTCATTGGAGTATATAAAACATTTTATATAGTCAAACCAAATTATTAAGTACAACAACCACTTATATACACACCTTAAGACAAGAATAACACTTGTTACCACCTAACACATAAATAAAGTCACACGTGTACAAACTTAATGTCTTAATATTAAGTCTTACAATTCAAAATGGTCCCCCCTCTAATGTGTGTGGCCGGTGCAAGCTTAATAGGAGGAGAATCAAATTGGATGAGACAAAAAACAAAGGACACAGAGAATGTCCCAAAGAGAAAAAAAGTAAAAGCACTTTTCCCACACTCTTCCTCTCATCTTCTCTCACACAAAGGCAACTCTTCCAACACACCCAGCTGTTTTCGGCTGTAATGAGACTCAAATGGGTCCAAAGCAAGTCAATGCCAGCCTAGACACACTAAGAAAACAACAAAAGGCAAAAATATCTTTTACACACCTAAACCTAGCTAGGAAAGAATTTTCCTTCTAAAATACCAACTCAGTCGTCCCATTCTCCCTTGCCCATACTCTCATTTTCTTCTTCCTCCTTTGGGTGACACCACCATCCTTCTTCACCATCTTCAACCTCCATTTTCATACCTTAAGCTCTAATGGAGTCTTAAGGTTCATTTCACCTCCAAACTTCAATTTTCTTACATCAAAATCATCATCCACTCTTCCTCTATAATTCTAACCGGTTTTATAAGAGATTATGGGCATTGATGAGCTGAAACTCAAGGGAACCACATTGGTAAGTCAAGGTAAGAAAAATGTGCTTTAAGACACCCTTCTCCCTTTATTTATGTACATGGCTAAATTTAACTCTTCCCACTCCATATAAGGCACCAATACTGACTCGGAGGACCCAAGCCACGTCCAATATCAACCCAAGGGCTAGGGGAACATCTTGAGAACCTCAAGGAAAGGAAAAATACCTTAAAACACCCTTTTACCTCTCTTCAATATTAAATCCAAAAATGAGCTGTTGCTTACCTATTTTTCTACACCTCTTGACACACATTTGAATATTGTTTCCATCCCTCTTCATAGAGCCAAAGAGCTGCTTCAAAACCCATCTAAAAAGGGCTCCAAATGAAGGTAAAATCATGGATTTCCATGGCTATTCAAGCCCTTAATTTCTATTATCTTTTTCCTACACAAAATAATCCACTTGCTACTGCTATAGGTGGCCGAGAACCACACTTAAAGACTCCTAAATCTTCAAGGTAAAATTCCTCTTAAATCATGCTTAAAAACTCCTTAAACTTGTCATTTGAAGAAGTCACTAACTAAAGTCTTATTCCTTGTGTTTATGCTGACCGAATGGGTCTTGGAAACACCCATGGAGTGTGGAGGCAGTAGGGACATCATCCCAAAGAGAAAAACAAACTTAAGAGGTAAAATGTTCATTTAAGATCTCAAGGTAATATAATGTTATTTAAGCTAGTTCATGAAATAAAAACTAACCTAAAGTATATATACTCATAGGGCCGAGAATATACAAGAGGTTTTTGGAGTTCTTGGTGATTAGAACAAGGTAAGAACTCCTAAAACACTTTTAAAGCTTTAAAGTGTATTATCTTGTAAATTAAAATATGGCCGAGAATGTGTATGTATATAGGTGTTGTTTAATCCTTGAAAATGTGTATAAAATGGTGGTTATGTGTTTGGTTAGTGAATCTAGGTGGTAATGACTTATGAAAGTCCAAGTTTATAAGTTAAAAGTGAAATAAAATGATTTTTCAAAGTAAAGGGAAAAATCTGTAACCAAGCCGTGTATAATATATGGTTATGGGCATCTTAATGTCATTTTAAAGTTAAGTTTATGTTATGTTTGAGGCCATGTGTTTAGGCCATTTTTATTAGGGTTATTTAGAGCTTTAAATATTATTTACTAAGTTTTTGGGTGATTAAATGAATTATGTAAGTTTCTGGTGCAAAGGTGTAATTTTAGTGAACATAATTATCTAAGAACATTTTAGAATGTTGGTGAATTTAGGTGTTACATAAATTAAATAAAGTGATTCAAATGAATTATAAACTTTATAAATCCTTAAATGAACAAAAGACTTATTGATGGGGTCGAAATGAGATTAAGTAAAATATAGGGTACTAAATAATTATTAGGACAGTAAGGGGGCTGTTTTAGAATTTTAGAAACATAAAATACTAATTTTATGAAATTAAAGTGCTAAACGTAAAACTAGAGAAACAAGAGTGGCATTTTTGTAATTAACACTAAATGCTGGTCAAAGGAGTGTTTGGGTGGTCAAACTTGACCACATGTGATGTGTGACCAAGTTAGAAAAATAAATAAATAAATTTGGTGATTTAAATGAAGTATTAAGTTAAAAATGAAATTTATTAAACTATTTGGGGTGTTTGTCTAATTTCCAAAAATTAGTGACTGAAATGAAATTAATATGACCCTAGGGGTCTATTCGAATTATTTGAGAATTTTTGGGCTAATTTTAGTGATTTAATAAATTAAGGATTAAAATATATAGTTTAAGTATTGAAATGTAACATTTATAAAACTTATGAGGTTCTTATGTAAATAACCAAAAATTGGGGATGGAAAATAATACTGGGACAGCCTAGGGGCTGTTCGAGAATTAGAAAATTATTTTGGGAGTTTTTGGAATTAAATAAGTTAATATGTATAATATAAAGTTGTAGGTATTAAATTGAAAGTTTACAAAATAAGGAGGGGTAATATGTAATTAAAAGAAGTTGTGGATGAAAAGAATAAATTTGGAAAATAATAGGGTGTTGTTTGAAATTGTATATATATATGTATACGTTTGTATATTATAATGTTTTTGGATCTTAGGTTATAATTAAATAAGTTAGACATGTAACAGAATGTTTTGGGGTGATTATTGTAATACCTAAATGCACGGGGGTTTTAATGCGAAAATAAGATGGTTGGTTTGGAATTTTCAAAAACAATAAATGATATATTATAAAGTTTAAGATGATATAATGTGATCTTATGTTAAAGTATAAGAGGAAAATATTATAATTACCGAGAAGGTTATGGGTAAGTGTGGAATTAATAAAACTATAGGCTGATTATATTATAAAGTTTAAAATGATATAATGTGTCATTATACTAAAGTATAAGAGAGTATATTATAAAGGAATTCCCATGGCATAAATATGCCTTGTAAAATAATCACAGAAAATGATGAGATTTAATTGGGAAGTTGGAGAGTATAATTCATGGATAGAAATCTTATAATATAAGGAATGTAACAATGTATAAAATACTTGTGTAATATTAAGGCGAATTATTAATGGGAGATTTATGTATAAAGATCACAAATAAATAAATGTATACTTCACATGAAATAATGAATTAATGCATTATGGGAAACCTTATAATTCACATGACATGAATTTATGATATAAGGTGAAAGAAAAAAAAATATATTATATGACTGATAAATCATATAAGGTTAATGTGGAGAGAATCATGGATTTGGAAATATAAGTATAAGTGTATATTATGATATAGTATGAGTTGGTAAAATATTGGATATAATGAAACATTGACTTGTAACATTGACCAAGTCAACTACATTACCAACATCACAAATTGACCAAGTGGTTAAGTTGACCGATACATAAAATATATGTAATTAAAAGTTAGAGTATAACTTAGTCAATAAAGTATAACATGACTATATGTATGGATATAAATATATATATATGTATCAATACATACGTATATGGGCACTACAAGAAAACTCATCTATTTCGACGCAAAAAAAATGACATTTCGACGCAACACTTTGTGTCGAAAATTTCAGTATCCAGTGTCATCCTCTCGTCGTCTAGTTGACCGTCAAAAAAAATTTCGACGCAAACGCCTTGTTTTATTTCGACGAACTAAATTGCGTCGAAAAGTTACATATTTTGACACAAACAGTTGCGCAGAAATACAATAAAGTTGCGTCGAAATTTTTTTGATTTTCTTTTAAAAAAAAATAAAAACAAAAATGAAAGCATCTATTGAGAATGATAATACTGGTACGATGCTGTAATATATGTAGAATTATATACCATCCAACCTGCATTACAATATCTATTTAGGCAGTATCCAAAATCTAGATTACAAAATCCTAATAAAAAATCTGCATTATAATATCCATTATTCCCACCCCAAAATGGCAGTTTTTTCACTGCTTTCCACACCCAAAATGGCAGTTTTTTCACTGTTTTCCACACCCAAAATGTTAGTTTTTCACATTGCTTCCCACACCCAAAATGGTAGTTTTAAAACTGTAAAACTAACAGAAGCTTATGCTTTTCTTCTACATTCATCCAGCAGCTCTTTGAGAGGCCAAGGCTCCTACTTGGGCTTGCAAAGCAGCAATCATCTGTTCCATGCTTACCACTTGGTTTCGAAGCATGGAAACCTCTGCTCAGTCAGCATGAGCAGCACTAGAACTAGCCCCGTCGGTTGTACTCTTTTCACGGTTGAATTTTGAAGGCTTAATACCATAACCATATCCTTTAACCCTTCCTAAAAAAACAAACACAATACTTTAATAAGAATACAAAGAACAAGAACAAGGAATTGCAGATGGATTATGTCAGTCATAATTATCAGTGATGAGTTTATATGCTAAGCATTCAGATAATGCATTAAAATATGTTGATGCAGTCAACCAAATTACAATGCGATCCATAGAGCTTACCCAGTAAAAATAGGGAATACAAATCCTTGTAGAATGTCATGATGCCAAATGGGCTGACTAAGGTTTTCTCTATCATCAGGCAAACTAACGCTTACCATGACAGCATTTGGTTCATAGTCCTTACTACATACTCTCGCTACAACTCTATTTTCTGTAACGATAATGGCCATCAGAAGTAGCAGCATCAGTCTAATGACTTGGATTTTTTCTCTCCTCATCTTGGTTTCTCTTCTATCAACCCAAGGTTATTTCTATATAATTTCCATCTTCAAATTTCACTAAACAATTCAATTTGATTCAGTTAGGTCCCTATAATATTTCCCATCTTTCAAATCTGTTCATATTTCACACAGAAGTTCAAAAGAACATTCCAAGTGAGAAGGCACCACATAAAGTAATAACACGGTGAAATTTTTAAAGAGAATTCACAGAGCTGTGTAGCAAGAGTTCACAAACTAGAAACCCGGTAACAGAAAACAGTGAATCATCAGCATATTCACTCACATTGATATAGCCAAGGAAATTATCATCTCTTGCTAGCATATAGGTAGAAACAAACAGAAGCTTAATTGTCAGCACATCTACGATTCAATATAACGTAATTATCAGGAGAGGCTACCTCTGTCATGTGGTCCTCGTAGATGATAATGAGCCTCTGCTTCAGCCTCAACAGTGGCTTCAGATAATAAATCAGCACCAGTCTTTTCTTTCATATAGGATCAAGAAGCTTCCTGCATTTAAAATGATAAGTTAAACAAGGATGAATAATAATAAAACATATAAGATTGATGAAATTAAAATTCACCTTAATACAAATACTCACAATATAATCAGCAGAGTTTACGTCAAAATAGGACCCGTCCTGTCTCCGATGACACAATTCGAAGAACTCAATTTCACCAGGTTCTCTCTTATGTACTTGCACCTAACAATCAATTAACATAATAGTTAGTTCACCACATTAATAGTGCAAGTCTTATGTAAATGAATAATTAAATTTTCTATTAAAGTTCTCACAAACTCATCTCTAACTCGAGCAAAACTCTTCGCCCCTGTAATGTGCACATGCATCTTAGCAGCACGTGATAGTTTTGCCTCCTCGGATTTATTCTAAAACAGAAAAAAAACAATAGTGTCAAAATCAACAGAACACAATAAGTTTTGTCACATAATGGATCCCTAGGAATGGAATAAAACTATTCTTTAATTTCTATTATTGATGACAATGATAACAACATAAGGAATACTAATTTGATAATTTAACAGTGCCGGAGGTGATTAATTACCTTGAATTCTTCGCTGTACCAGTAATCCACCACTTGTTTCCAAACATTAAGAGATACGTTAATCAAGAGGATCCTATCAACTTGTTTGCCCTCCGGTAAAATAAATTTGGCCCTAACAAAAACAAGAATGATAAAAACTGGTGAGTTATAGAAATAAATGAATAATGAGAAAATTTATAATAGACAAAGCAAGTAAATTCATCAATACCCGAATATATCTGAGGAAGTGCTGTATTTCCAACAACTTGGGCTCTAACAATGGTTGAAGACACAAAACTCATTGCAGCTAAGTAGTTGACCACTTCCATCTTGTTAGAAACTCGAGTACTGCGAGTTTAGCATATCGAACTTCAACAGCTTCATTGAACTTCAAAAGAAATCACTATAATACATCAGTACCGAGATTTTTATAGCTGGTCACCAGTAAAGTACCAGCTACCCAGCTCGGCAATTAGAACGACAATATATATATATATATATACAGAATGAAGAACAAATTAGATACAGAATTACAAACAGCAGGGAAGTTCAAACCTACAGAACCTGAACACAGTGAAAAAAATCCTAAAAGTTGCAGCCATTCTTCATAAATGCACCGACTTGAAGCATTCCATTCTGCATAGCATGCATAACAGCAGTAAAAACATGGGAGGCAGCAGTGATAAAGTCGACTTTAGAGGTTGGGAAGACGGTAAAGTACTCCTTTCCTAGTAATGCTACATCCAGTGATGGGCCACTCAAGAAAGAACATGCATATGTGAAATACACAAGTTAGCTACTCATTGTTAAAGATTAATATAATATAAGAGATGAATAAAAAATATATAAGACCAATTATGAAATCAAACAAGGAAACAAAGGGCATACAATTAAACACGATACATGTTCCTCATTTTCATTCCATATTACAAAGCTAGTCAGCAAGCTGTAATTGCCATAAAAAACCTAAAACCAGACAAGGATAAGCTTTTTCCTGAGAACAATTTCAACTTAGAAATATAATTTTCATGGTTGCAAAAAGGGAGTAAAAGATACAGAGAAAACAGAGGCTAACCAGTGAATATTTGTGTCCAGCAACGTCACAGTTAATAATCTCAAGAGCCAAAAAGTAGAACAAAGAGGTGTTAGATTTTTTCAACTTCAATATAATCTGGCAATTAAGCCGACCACAAATACATAGAAAATGATGAAATTGTACCAAGCGTGGAAATCTTATACCTGTACCAGTTGTAACATGCCCCTCAACAGATAATGCAACTTCATAAACGTCAAAAGTTAAAAGGATCAATGCACATGGATCCTGCCGAGCTGGAGTACGCTTGAGCTCCTCCACCGAGCCTTTCAATGGTAGTAGGAACACGAACGATTGATTTAAACCAAATATTCTGAAAACATCATGATCGTTTGTAAGAAAGATATTGAAAGGAAAAAATAAAAGAGATTATCAATCAACAAAGTCTATCTATCAATTTGGTCAATGGTTTATTTAACTAAATTTGTTAAAAAAACACACACAAAAGGAATGAAATCTACGAATGAAGGCATCAATAGAACCGTGAGAGGAAAGTAGGAGTTCAATAGAAAAAAACTCTTCAGAAAAATATACCTCATTTGCCTTTTTAATCTATTCTGACCTAAAAGCAAATTAGCACAAGGGAAATGAGTATCACTGCAACAAAAGACACAATAGTACATGAGAGTGAAAGATAGGTTGTCACCTTTAGAATGCATTAGATGAATCTACAGTAGTACTCACACGCCTCCTTCACAATATCCGGCCACGGTACATACAGAGCAACCCCGTTTCAGACAACAAATTTATCAATAAGATGTACACACTTTTTTTTTACGTCAATAAGAAATCTAGTTTCATCATAATTCAAGCAACCATTAAAGTCAAGAAGCAAACTGAAATGATTTAGTCATTGTGGGCATAAATTTATGATAAAATAATTGAATAAAATGTTGGGGTGCAAAAGAGAAAATGTAAAACTGAGATCGACATCGAGGGTGTACGTACCTAGTCGGCATTATGTGATTGTAATTGACGACCTTGACAAACGTCTTGACCTTCGACTTCTTCGCCTGCTTCTTAGCAAAGTACTTGCGGATTACCTTCTTAGGGTATTTGGCGATCCCGACTACCGGCAGTGACCGTAGAGTGCCATCATCAACTGAGCGAACTATGAGAGCTTTGCGGCCAGCGAATCACCCTTGCAGTGAGCGTAGAGTGCCATCACCATAGCGTCGCTTCGTCTCTCTCTCTAGGTATGGACAGCGGCGCGACGGCGTGGAATTGAAACCTGGAGTGTAGAGAAGGAACATGAAAATCGTTAGCAGAGAGCCATTAGGGCTTCTAGCGAGATCAGTGCGGCACAAAGTTAGGGATAGAAACAGAAAGTAAAAAGTAGAAAATGAAAGAAAAGAAATAGACGCGATACATCAATAGGTAAAAGTATAATATTTTAGACGCAAAGTAGAGTTACGTAGAAATCAAATTATACATTCTCGACGTGAATAGTGTTTACGTCAAAACCGTTTAAAAAAAATCGATTTTTTTTTGTAGTGGTAATAAATATATAAGTGGAATATAATTTGGTCGAACAAGTATAACAAAGGACTATGTATATATAGACCAATATGTATGTGTGTATGCAAATATACAAGGGTCAAGTAATCTTGATAAGTAGCATGGGTTACTAGGAATTTAATCCTTAAGTAATGAATATTATTGCGTTGCGAAATATTATACTCTTACAACTATAGAGTATGGTTAGATTAAATCCCGAGATTTAATACAAACCCGAGCCCAACAATAACCGGTTAAGGGTATAACTACGGGGCAAAGATTATAACCTATCTATGATGGTTGAGTAGACTTGTAATATAGACACTGATATTGGAGTGATGTATTCTAGAGGTACGAACTGTTAGATACGAGCTACGGGATTGCTAGAGGATAGGCGTGAATCATCACGCTAGCATTGTTCAATGGTGAACGATATGTGAATTGTGTGGTCTGAAAACTCTAAGGGTTTCCTTGGGTTCCGGACGTAACTGTGTGCTTGCATGTCAGATAAATAATGTTATGCATATGTTTGTATGTGTTTATATTTTCCAATCATCACAGCGTTTATTAACTGTGCGCGTACGTCGTTCGGACTTGTGATATCAATTATCACCTTACTGTTATGAACTATTAGGAGAGACTCCAATTATCATCTTGTGAGAGTAAAATACTCCTAATAACACTAAGTGAGAAACTTAGTTTAGAGACCCGGTAATAACCGTCTCTAGAGTGATGACTCGACCTTTGAACATCACCTAGCAGACTTTTAGGCATGTGTAAGACCCTATGGGCATCCAATAAAATGTGTTCTCCAATAACGAGATTAAATCTCTAGGAGATTAATTAAAATACACCAACAAATGAGAGTTTGTTAATTAATGAAACATTGTTTAATAAATCCTGGTCTCCATTCATTCCAACAGGTTGCGCATAGTGATCACTAGAGTTTCGTACCCGGTTAGGGTCTACTCTTGTTAATCTAACGAGCCGGATATGATCGTTAGTCAGAGTGTGCTGCTGTTGGCACCAAGGCTTCGGCCTAATGGACATCCACCATTGTAGATCAGTAAGCCCATCTACTCACTGTAGATGGCACCGGACTACTGTCCAAGTTTATAAATGTGTGAGGCTAAATGGGAATTTGTCTTTAACATGACACCCGTATGTTTATGTGAGATTGTTGGAAGCAGGGCTTCATGTGATGGAAATAAACAAGTGAGACTAAGTGGACTTCAGCTAATTCTTACCTTACAGTTGATCCGAATCTAATTGTTCAATTATAAATGTCGTAATAGCATGTCTTGATGTGTGAATGTTTGATTACCTGTTGTGTGTTTTAATTTCGTATTTACAGTTATGTTATAAGCATGTAAACGGTACAACATGAAATGAACCCCATGTTAATCAAGATGGCTAAAACGACCTAAGTGGCCTAAAGGGTCTAGGATCACATACTAGCATGCTCAGCGTTTTGCTGAGCCTATACAACACCATATTACGGTAAGTGATCGAGACTTGAAACCGAAGTGCGGGATCGTTGGGTAGATGATGACGCCTTCTAGTTCTGCACGTTTCAGAGTTGATATGTATCATATACTACGATGTAATTATTAGGAACGTTTTTTGCTCACTGATCTTCATTACCGTTGTATGCAATTAGTATGAGTTGGTTAGTAGTATGATATCTCGGTTCATCATAGCGGTTATCGATTCTAGTATTGTGATAATTATTTGCTTCGTTACTCACATGAGTGAGTAATGGCGTGTGACACCCGAGTGAGAATTATTAGTATTTAACTTCCGCGGTAAGACGTCTTTAATTATGCTACGAGAGTGATTATTACGTGTTTAATGTGAGGGGTGTTACAAAATGCATGACTGAGATTTGAACTTAGACAATCTTACTTGTTGCTTCTGTCTCTTACCACTAGACTACTACAAGTTTTATAATATATTGGGTAACTTATGTTATATATACAAAGCATATAAATGAGAATTTTTGATTTTTTCAACAAATGTGGGGTCACGTGACCCCACGTGTACTCCTTACATCCGCCCTTGAGTATGTGTCTACAATTGAGCCCAAACAAGTATGCGTACCTAAGCCTACCAAGTCCTCTGAGACTCACTAAGAAGCCAGTTCATCTCTCTCAAATTTGTCATCTTCTTCCCAGTGATAAGATCGTGACCCACCTCATGAGGATCAACCTGCGTATTTATCCTTAGAGATTGGCATGATAAGCATGCTTTATTGTGAGAAAAGCTCCACACTGAAATCTAGGTTCTTTTTTATTTGGTAAAAGGGGGAAATTTGTATTGAACTCATATATATGTCTTTGTCCATGTATGGCTATGATGAGAGATGCAACAATTCAGGGGGAACTTTCTTAATTCTAGACACAAGCTTTAACAAAGCATCCGGGTGAATTAGTCTTGGGTGACTTCAATTCGGGTGAGTTCGGTTTGGGAGGATTAGGGTTGTACCAAATTATGATTTGATTCGGTTTTGGTTCAGTTAGGTTCAGATTTTCAGGTCACATTTCGGGTGACATCATTCGGCTTAAAATCGGGTTTGGATCGGGTATGGTCGAATCAGTTTTTCGGGTTCGGGTTACTTTTGCCAGGTCTACAAGATGAATCCTCTTAAGTCTCGCACCCAGTGTACCCAACTTTTAGGGACACGGGCTATGAAGATTTCCTATAAATCGATTGGTTAATATACTAAGAATTCTTAAGTATTCCTTGGACCTAGGGGTTTCATTCTTTGACAACTTTGACCACGATTGACCAATAGGATCAATGTTCCCGAGTACAGATCACACACATATGGCAAAAACATAAATACTTGCACCAATCTTAGAAGGAGCACTAACTATGATAACACAAAGGCGATGTGTTGTGTGGCCTAACCCAGCCACACGACATTCGCAAGGCGCACAAGGCCAACACACACTTCTTGGTGCATTACATGACCTACATTGGTCACACATATAAACCAAGAGATCACCCCAACTAGTCGAAGTCATGACATATGATGGTGGTGTCTACCCTTTGTAGTTCAACACTCCCATTACCTATGAGACAACAACTACATAGAGAAACCATATTCCAATGAGGATCATTTTTCATACACTTATATTAAAGCGACAATGTCTATTAATTCTCAACGTTTGCCACATATCTGATTCCAAAATACAAGTTTCAATCCCCTTTCTCCACACTTTTGAACAATCAGTCAAGGGGCTATCGTCAAATTCCCTTTCACAACAATTGAGTAGTGGCCTGCATGTCAACTATAAACTTCCAAATAGAAAGGACAAGGACAACATGCTCAGATTGGAGCATCAACTCATTACGTCTAGGATTAAAATTAATCTTCAAGGAATTACTCTCTACTATTTTTATGAAACCACGACAGTGACTCCTACTCAACAAGTCAAATGCCCTTTGGAAAGGTAAGATTCCAACCTCTTCGCTCATTAGTAGATAATGGGTCATCTTTGAAAATTCTTTCCCTACACTTAGAAGTATCTAACGACTAGGCTGCGGGATGAGTAGTGACATAGTAGAGAGCAATTATCACTGACTAGTTTGCCCTATATCGGTCAATATCTACCAACCCACTGGAACTGTGTGACTAAAAAAGTGGTTGCACCATATTTTTTCCAAGAAGTCAATTGAGACCCAAACTAAAGGTGCAATGAATGCTATGGACGTCTAAGTAATAAAGGCATATAAGAGATTTGTTCACTTTAAATCAATAATCTCCTACCTGGTGTACCCCAAACGAAGAGATAGTTGGCCATTAGCTAAGTAGGTCATTAGGCCTGTAGGTTATCCAACCACTCAAGATCTATAAAATTGGGTAATCTTGTGCATCATTGAAGACACTATAACCGTCTCCATGAAAAAAAAGCCTTGGGTTGGAAAGTCAATCTTTTACAGTCAGGCCCAATGACTTCACTCGTGCTTCAACATTCACGACTAGCCACAACACCAACATCGTGCTGCTAGCACTCTTGTCACAACCTTATGCCGTCGACAAGGAATATTCCACAAACTTTAAGGCAAGATTACAACTGCAAGGGACATAAAATTCACAAAACGATCTTATATCCACTAACACTTAGCATTCTCTTCAAAAACCCAGTCCACTAAAATGAAAATTCAATTCATCATGGTCAATGTATCCTTCTTCTGTCTAAATAAGACCAGTCCCTCTAGTAAGTTGAATAACTTTAAGCAACACACCCGCCCCCCGAACATTGATCGCCTACTTCAGAAAATCGGAAGAGGGACTACCCTATGCGAATTCCTTTCCACGAGCTGATAGAACAGTTAGTTCCAAGGAAATTGTGAAGTCCCCTTATGTCCTCAGGGGGGACCAAATTCAAGGTCATTACAACTTTAGATGGGTCCAAGTGGACCAACTAAACGGGAATGATGTGGCTAAAAAGACAATCTCATATAATCTGAAAGGATAATTTTTCCTTCGCCACATATATTTTATGTTTTCATAGTTACCACATAACTTCATCACTTCTTGCATTGTAATGGACTTAGATATGATTTTAAGCAAAGTTAGACAAGTAGCAATCTTTAGACTTAGGAGTCTAAGTTCCTTAGCACACCAATAGTTTGAATGGTGTTCTCACTTCCAACCCGAAATGGATGTAATCAATGTTAAGAGTAAGGCCACACCATAATACATGAATCGAGGCTCATGATGCCAAAATTAAGTTCCTCACTAGAGTTAAGTTAATAACCTATCAAATGTTCATCTGCACTATTTTTTAAAAAAATGGTCTATGAACAAAATAATCTTTACCGGAAGGAATTTTTTCGAGATAGTCTAACAACATGCCAACCTTTGTAGCAATGATAGTTTCCAACAATATCCTTTTACCAACACAAGAGCAAAATAACTTTTAGGCAACAATTCACTTTGATCGGATTTGCACGAACCCAACATCATAGTGCCAAGTTACCTGAATGCACAACCTTGAATAAATGACATTCAACAATGTGACACAGGGCACCAATATAAGGGAAAGCTAATGTGAGATTAAGAAGAAAATACTTAGTTTGAATAGCTACTTCCAAGCTCCAACATCAAAATATGTAGCACTGGAATGTGCAAATTTACATATATTAACAAGTCTACAAGAGGCAAGTGCTCAAATTTTAAGTAAAATAATTTCAACACTATAATGAAAAAAGTTGATTATTAAAAAAGAATCAACCATCATGTCGGTTTAAAGTTAAAAAATGATGATACATGTTCTACGTACTCCACCAATTTTGGGTTTAGGTTAAAGAGTGATATACTTGTGGTCTCATGTCAACTTTAGATCGGGTTTAGGTTGTGTTCAACTTGACCTAAACCCAATTTTGACACTCTTCTTATAATAATAGGGAGTCAATGGATCAGGTTCGGATCAAGTGGAGTGTCACTTCCACGCGTCAATCAAATACATTACCCATGATTCATTTATTTGTCACTTGAATGCAATACACATCATTTATCCATTTATCACCTCGTTGACCTGATATCCAGTCATCATTATCCGCAAGTGATTCAAACAGCTATATTAATATTTTTCTTTGTATAACATTCCACTATTCAACAAGAATATAAATCTATTTGTATGAAATTTCCCTATACATCAAAAATATAAAAAGTGATAACATTAAAATAAACAATTAATTCCACATAAATACACCTAGACAAGAGATAAATAAATGAAAATTTTCTTAAATATATGATATCCTATAACATATAATCTCAAACTAATCAAAAGATCAATAAAATTCATCAATATCCTTTAACAAAAGCTCACCTATGCAATCCATGCACAAAACTGAATTGGAAATTCGATATCTTACAAAAGGTGGTTAATAGTTAGGAAAAATCTATTATGATGAGTGTAATGACATCCAAGTGATAGGTGAGATGATGAATCAAAAATTATTTTTTGGATTTAACTAGGATATGTCATATTAAACACACCTAGGATTGATTACGTTTATTAAAATCAGGGTGTAATATTTATTAAATATCAATTTACAATTGCTAGGAACATCAACTGTTAGCTGTTAGAATTAAAACAAAATAGAAATAGTGTGACCGATAAATGCAAACAAACATTTGAGTTTTCAAACGACCCAATAAGGAGAGCATCACCTAAATATTTTGGTTCTTTTCACTAGCTGCTTCTTCATCTTGTCATGGTTTTTTTAGTAAATTACTCAGAACCCCTTGAAGATTTAGGATATTACACTTAACCCCTTGTGTTTATCCTAATTACTGTTAACCACCTCGAGTTTAAGGTATCTATGACTACGAGCCCCCGAACTATAAATTTGTTATCAGAAAGTTAACTACGTGTTCATCTATCAGCTTAATCACATTAATAATGTCAGGTTGGACAAAAAACACTACTTAATCAGTATTGTTATGTTTTAAAAAATGTCAACCCTGTCTAAAAAATACATCTAAAGTGGGATGAGAGAGAGTTTGAACGATGTTGATTAAGCAGTTTGTTGTCCAGCCTGACATTATTAATGTGATTAAGTTGATAGATCAGAAGTAGTTAACTTTCTGATAATAGAGTTATAGTTCAGGGGCTCGTAGTCAAAGATACGTTAACCTCGGGGTGGTTACCAATTATTATGATAAACACATAATAATTAACTATAATATCTCAAATCCTCGAAGGGATTCCGAATAATTTAGTCTTTTTTATTTTATTTTGGTCAACGATGCAAAATATGTGCAGCGGGTTTGGGGTAACCAGGGATACCTCCTTTGTGTATC
>JAIOTZ010000662.1:0-46186 GCA_023374045.1 Limonium bicolor
ACAAAAGTGTAACATGAGAAAAAAGTGAAAGCAAAAAAATGTTGAAGTCCGGCAAAATGTTAGAAAAGATAAACCGAGAAGATAGTGGAAAAAAGGTCTATATTAATATATTGTAAAGGGGTATATATGTTTATAGGTCAAGGGCATTGCATAAGGAAAGCAAATGTCGTACTTTATCATTTAATGTGACATTTTAATTTAAGGAAACAATTGATAATAGTGATGTTTAACTTGAGGAAAAAAAATGAGTAATGGATATTATATAAATATGATGATTGATTTAAGGAAAAAAAAACTTCTTCAAAATCTAAAATATCCAATCCAAATGCTCTCCCTTATTTGAAGTCCTTAATACTAAGGATTAGATCGGAGAATTATTCGCTGAGCATTTTTGTTTTTCATATGGTCAACGATTGGGTGTATTCTATAGCTAGTGTTGATGAATGTTGAAGAACTAGATACATACTGGAAGGGTTTTAAAAAGAGTACAATTCAATTATATAGTGCATTTGATGATACAATGATTCATACCTTGCTCCTGAAAGGAGTGTTAAAGGAACCTGAAAAGATCATGAATCCTGATTCTGCTTTGAAGAGTTATAATTTAGGCTTCTTGAAGTCTAAACGATGATATTTACGATCTAGACATTGTTTTGGTCATAAACAGTCGCAACTTCCATTTCAACAACTAGGGTAGAATTTTGGTTGTCTGATGTAGTTGAAAGTCTTATGTTCCTCCTACAACCCCAATCACCTCGGAAAGGATCTAACTTGTGGTCAATTGATAAAATAAAATTTGACTTGTTTTTTTTTCATTTCCTTATTTTTTGGGTTTGTGAAAGCTAATTGCTGGATAATTTCCTGTATGTTGAATAATTGCTTTTAATTCTACAATCAATTTGTTGTGGACGTTCGGTGGGTGGAGGCTTTATTATAAATACTACTGTGGTTAACTAATGAGGGGTTGCCAACTATATACATTTGTGGGATCTCCTAGTATAAATGCTTCAATAGAACATCTGTCACATTAATATACTAAAAAAGAAACCGTCGGAAGAACACCCCTTAAGTTAATTGGTGAATTGTAGTTATCAAACTAGAAACAGGTTACGAACATTGACCGTGTACGGATTGTTCTACTAGGCTTAACTCTTTTTCTGTCTTTTATGTGGGAACCCGCGATCATTGTAAACGGGTGGTGTGAGCGCCTGCAAACCATGTTGATCAGGTAAATCACACAAGGAAAGCCTGTTAAGTTAGGATGAGAAAGTGGAGGTTGGATTTGGAGGATCCAAAATTGAGACCAACTGATCCCCTAATTCTTCCTCAATTAACTCGGATGTCTGAGTTGGACTACTAGGCTTGCCTTTTCTATTAGATATTCGTTGGTGAGATCTGGTGAGTGGAAAAAAGCTTCTTCTTGTTCTTTTGTTTGCATTATCATACTTCATAGCTCTATTCGCCTACTGTACTACCTATTCTTATTATATTAGTTCTAACTGCTTTTAGATAGTTATTTTAGAAGTTTTTCTTTTGTGTAAATATTACTGCTGACAACTTTAAAACATTTAACTTTCTTGTTGAGTGGAACATATAAACAAGTAACTATTGTACATTTTTGCTACATATGTGCCCATCCACCCAGGAAAATTTTCGCCGAAATACTATATGTCAAAAAAAATTACTTGCGGTGGCTTTTTTTCAAAAAAATTACGCGGATGTACCAAAACGGGTCATATAAACCGCATCAGCCTGATCCTGCTTACCGTAAACCGCATCGAGTTAATCCATTTACCGGAAAAATTTGTCATAAAACGCACTGCATGAACGCCTCTTTGTGAATAGATGGACTTACCCGATGCGGTTTATTTGCAATGAAGATCGATCCGCAACTCGTCTGACGGGGCAATCCTGGGCGTCCATCTGGGGAGATCGCCGCCGTCGATTTTCGTTGGAAGCCCGCGATTTTCGGCTGTGTTTTCTCCCCCCCGTTGCAAATAAACCGCACCACCTGAGCGCATTTATTAACATCCGAAAAAATTTGTATAAAAACGCATCCACCCGATGCCTATCTTCAAACCACATTTACCTCCAACCACACTCACCACTCTCCCTACGAAATTGAGAAGGTTAGTTTTAGTTTTTTCAATTTCAATTAGTTATTTTTGTTTTTAATAACTTGTTCTAATATTTAGCTTATAGCATATTTGTTTAGTGATATTAATTGATGTTTTTTTTGTAATTAATTTTAATGTGTAGGAATCTTTCTAATTGCTTCTTCTAATCCCATCCAAAATCTTTGAGGTTAGTATGTTGCTCTCTAATTTTAATTACTCATTTTTATACTAGATACTTGTAATGTTGGTATTTTTAGTTGTTTAATTAGTATTTAAATTCGTAATTAATTAATGCATTAATTTTATGACTTGTTTTAACTTAAAATGGTGCATAAATTAGTCAAATAATTAGGTTGATATTATTTGTTATTGGAGGAATTAATCTTGGTAGTTTTAGTTGTTTATTTAGTATTTAAATTCGTAATTAATTAATGCATTAATTTTATGACTTGTTTTTAACTTAAAATGGTGCATAAATTAGTCAAATAATTAGGTTGTATTTTTATGTTATTAGAGAATTAATCTTGGTAGTTTTAGTTGTTTATTTAGTGTTTAAATTCGTAATTAATAATGCATTAATTTTATGACTTGTTTTTAACTTAAAATGGTGCATAAATTAGTCAAATAATTAGGTTATTTTTGTTATTAGAGGGAATTAATCTTGGTAGTTTTAGTTGTTTTTAGTATTTAAATTCGTAATTAATTAATGCATTAATTTATGACTTGTTTTTAACTTAAAATGGTGCATAAATTAGTCAAATAATTAGGTTGGTATTTTTATGTTATAGGAGAGAATTAATCTTGCTAGTTTTAGTTTTTATTTAGTATTTAAATTCGTATTAATTATGCATTAATTTTATAACTTGTTTTTAACTTAAAATGGTGCATAAATTAGTCAAATAATTAGGTTGGTATTTTTATGTTATTAGAGAAAATTAATCTTGGTAGTTTTAGATGTTTATTAGTATTTAAATTCGTAATTAATTAATGCATTAATTTTATGACTTATTTTTAACTTAAAATGGTGCATAAATTAGTCAAATAATTAAGTGGTATTATTATGTTATAGAGAGAATTAATCTTGGTAGTTTTAGTTTTTATTTAGTATTTAAATTCGTATTAATTATGCATTAATTTTATAACTTGTTTTTAACTTAAAATGGTGCATAAATTAGTCAAATAATTAGGTTGATATTTTATGTTATTAGAGGGAATTAATCTTGGTAGTTTTAGTTGTTTATTTAGTATTTAAATTCGTAATTAATTAATGCATTAATTTTATGACTTGTTTTTAACTTAAAATGGTGCATAAATTAGTCAAATAATTAAGTGGGTATTATTATGTTATAGAGAGAATTAATCTTGCTAGTTTTAGTTATTTATTTAGTATTTAAATTCGTATTAATTAATGCATTAATTTTATAACTTGTTTTTAACTTAAAATGGTGCATAAATTAGTCAAATAATTAGGTTGTATTTTTATGTTATTAGAGGAATTAATCTTGGTAGTTTTAGTTTTTATTTAGTGTTTAAATTCGTAATTAATTAATGCATTAATTTTATGACTTGTTTTTAACTTAAAATGGTGCATAAATTAGTCAAATAATTAGGTTGTATTTTATGTTATTAGAGGAATTAATCTTGGTAGTTTTAGTTGTTTATTTAGTATTTAAATTCGTAATTAATTAATGCATTAATTTTATGACTTGTTTTTAACTTAAAATGGTGCATAAATTAGTCAAATAATTAGGTTGGTATTTTTATGTTATAGGAGAATTAATCTTGCTAGTTTTAGTTATTTATTTAGTATTTAAATTCGTATTAATTATGCATTAATTTTATAACTTGTTTTTAACTTAAAATGGTGCATAAATTAGTCAAATAATTAGGTTGGTATTTTATGTTATTAGAGAAAATTAATCTTGGTAGTTTTAGATGTTTATTTAGTATTTAAATTCGTAATTAATTAATGCATTAATTTTATGACTTGTTTTTAACTTAAAATGGTGCATAAATTAGTCAAATAATTAAGTGGGTATTATTATGTTATTGGAAAAGTTTTTAAAAATGGTGTAAGTTGTTTTTCGTACAAAAAATGTATACTTTTGCTTAAAAATATTTGCACATGTAGTTAATTCTGTAACTTATTTTTAATAAGTGTCTGTTGTTTATTGTCTACTGAATTGAAATATGTGCTTGTGCAGATGGCATTCCAGAGAGAAGTTGCTGGTGTGGGGCCAGATGATGCAACTTTGTTCACATACCAGACTACCCACATATCTGCAGCACTTTTTTCAGATGACCCAGTAAGTAAAGAGCACATGAAACCTCACCGTAATACGTTTTATGTTTTTAACTGAAGTTATGAACATCATTTATTTTATTGCTGTGCAATCTAGGTCATGAGAAATAGAAAATACACCGAAAGGAAACTACGTTCTAGGAATGTTGATGTGGAGCATCCACACTTGGCTTTGCATGGTTACATCCGAGATGCTGGTTTTCTTGGATCATCCTTTTTAGAAGTTAAAGCAGACAATTCCATTGTCAGTGCATTAGTTGAGAGATGGAGGCCTGAAACTCACACCTTCATGCTACCATTTGGTGAGGTAACCATTACTTTGGAGGATGTCCATCGTTTACTTGGCCTGAGAGTTGATGGGGATGTGGTGATTGCACCTATGAACCTTCCTGTGGCTGATTTATGTTTGGAACTGCTGGGAAAGAAACCAGATGAGAGCGCAATCAGGGGTCACAAGATCTCCTTGTCATGGTTGCAAAAGAATTTTGAAGTGCCTAAAAAGTTTCATGATAGCTTCTTCAGAGAGCCAGCTGTGGTGCATCAACGGTACGCCCGTGCATTCCTTATGAGGCTAATAGGTGGGTGTTGATACCTACCCAGGACAGTCGCATGATGGACTGTGGATACCTGGAGTTATTGAGAGACTTTGACGAATCAGGTCAATTAAGCTGGGGTTCTGCAGTGTTGGCACACACGTACCGTGGTCTGTGCAATGCTACCCAGTTCGACACTCCTTACATCGTTGGGGCGACGAAGTTAATCACACTGTGGGCGTATTCTCGAATTCCCACATTCTTTCCAGAGCGCATTAAGGGGCTTTCTGATGCACAGATATATGGGGAAAGGTAAGGCGTGTTGTCAGCTAATTTTACTTATACATTTCATTTATGTGCATGCTCAATTTTCTTTAACATGTGCAGGTGGGACAGTCCACATGTTCCCCAGGTTTCTTTACGAGATGCTCGTAACATACTTGATTCGATTCCAGTCCACCCACAAACGAACAGGTATATTTGCATTTCAATAATTGATAATGTTATTCCTTATGTCATCACTTCTTAATTAATTTCAAAACTTATTATGGCAGTGGGTCTGGCAGCCATATGATGACACTTCTGTGGACGAGGGTGCCATGGTTGTTCCTTTAATTTTGAATAACATCATAGAGGGTCATCAGCCGGACCGGGTTATGAGACAATTCGGCCGTGATCAACCGATACCTGCAGCACCACTAGACTGTGACCGGCTACATAGCCAAAAGCGCACAGGTAGAGTTGAAGCAAATTGGTCTGCCATTAATGCGGTATACATAGAGTTATGGAATGACCGGGAACATAGGCGGATAAACTTGGAAGGATTTCCTCCTGCTGTTCAACTGACTACACGGTCCGAGTACATGATATGGTACCAACAAAATAGCTTAAGATGGTATACTCAAGAAGCACGTCGACAGTCCATATTGGTATGCATTTACAATATTATTACTGTTTTTGGTATTATATAATAGGTGTGCAGTACAATTGCTTACGTATTTACCTTACAACTTTGTATGTTCTGCCACAGGCTGATGGATTAGACCAGCTGCAACATTATGGACATGATGCTGATGTAGGACCTTATGCCGAATATCTCTCCCAGCAATCAGGGACAATGTATCACCAACGGTATAGACATGTCCAGCCTCAAGTTGATCATCATGCACCCCCTGCGTTCAATGTCTACCAACCACCCTTCTCATTGAATGACAACCCCAGCAGAAGGTCTACACGTCGACGACCAAAGAGTGAGTTACGCCGACCGCCACAGGCTGAACCTGAGATTGAGGCTGCTCCCATTATCTTTCAATCTAGCTGGACATATCCTCCTCAACCTTCTTATCCGGTTAGCCAGCAAGATGCCCAGTATGATTATGATCCATGGTATCGTGCCCCTCCAACTGAGCAGTCAAGTATGTGGGGATCATCATTCGGCGGTCAGCAACAGGTCAGTGGGGTTATCAGACCAGCACACACGATTACTCAGTTGGCCAGACATCCACCCAAGGTGGATGGGGAGGTGAAGTGGGCACCCTGGATCAGTATGGTGGTCAAACAAGTACCCAAGATCAGTGGGATCAACAGGGTGGTTCAAGTCAGGGATCTTCAGATTGGTGGTCAGCCGACTCAGACGAGTCAGTGGGTAGTTCAAAATCCACAAGCTAGATGGGATCAACCACAGTGGAGTTCTTATTCAAGTTCGTACGTTGATCCCACACCACCATCCATCACACCATACGGTGAAGGGTCTTCAAGAGGGGTAGCTTCAAATGTACCGACTACGCAAGCTGAAAGGTCGGCACACATGAGTGCTACTTTTGCAAATCTTAATGTGTTTGATGATGAAGATGAAGACGATGCACTTCGGACTTCCATGGACGCATATGTTCAGTCCAACCCGGTTACTCCTCCACCACAGACTTCCACGTTTGACATGACTTTGAGGGGACCAAACTCAATGAACCCTCCACAGCGTTATACACCGAGTGAGTACGAACAACCAAGGAGAGGAGGTGCAGGTGGAAGAGGACGAAGGGGTAGAAGAGATAGAGACGGTGCTGCTTGATACTACTATGCATTGTTATTTTTACGTACTCATTTCATGCTTGTTATGGATATTGGAATTTTTATTCATATGTTATGTAACGAATATCGCTATGTCTCGTTATTAATCTTCCATGTTACGTAACGGTAGTTATATGTTCATGCGATTCGTAGTACTACGTACATGGACCAAAATTCAATTGCTTGATGTCTTACATTAGACTCAACCGACACCGTAAGCGCAAAGTAGCACCGTAGTGCATTTTTTTAATATGCAGTTTTCACGTTTGTTAGAGACTTTGACTATTTTTTTGAATACGTAGCAGCTGTCCGTTGACCACCATTTTTTGCCACAATGAAGTGTGTAGGTAGTACTACATTCATACAAATTTTGGAACACAACGTGAATCGTTTGATAGTCCTAACGGTAAGCGCAAAGTAGCACCGTAGTGCAGTTTTTAATATGCAGTTTTCACGTTTGTTAGAGAATTTGACTATTTTTTTGAATACGTAGCAGCTGTCCGTTGACCACCATTTTTTGCCACAATGAAGTGTGTAGGTAGTACTACATTCATACAAATTTTGGAACACAACGTGAATCGTTTGATAGTCCTAACGGTAAGCGCAAAGTAGCACCGTAGTGCAGTTTTTTAATATGCAGTTTTCACGTTTGTTAGGGACTTTGACTATTTTTTTGAATACGTAGCAGCTGTCCGTTGACCACCATTTTTTGCCACAATGAAGTGTGTAGGTAGTACTACATTCATTCAAATTTTGGAACACAACGTGAATCGTTTGATAGTCCTAACGGTAAGCGCAAAGTAGCACCGTAGTGCAGTTTTTTAATATGCAGTTTTCACGTTTGTTAGGGACTTTCACTGTTTTTTTGAATACGTAGCAGCTGTCCGTTGACCACCATTTTTTGCCACAATGAAGTGTGTAGGTAGTACTACATTCATAAAAAATTTGGAACACAACGTGAATCGTTTGATAGTCCTAACGGTAAGCGCAAAGTAGCACCGTAGTGCAGTTTTTTAATATGCAGTTTTCACGTTTGTTAGGGACTTTCACTGTTTTTTTGAATACGTAGCAGCTGTCCGTTGACCACCATTTTTTGCCACAATGAAGTGTGTAGGTAGTACTACATTCATACAGATTTTGGAACACAACGTGAATCGTTTGATAGTCCTAACGGTAAGCGCAAAGTAGCACCGTAGTGCAGTTTTTTAATATGCAGTTTTCACGTTTGTTAGGGACTTTGACTAGTTTTTTTAATACGTAGCAGCTGTCCGTTGCCCACCATTTTTTGCCACAATGAAGTGTGTAGGTAGTACTACATTCATACAAATTTTGGAACACAACGTGAATCGTTTGATAGTCCTAACGGTAAGCGCAAAATAGCACCGTAGTGCAGTTGAACTAGCCGTTGAGTTAGCCGTTTAACTAGCCGTTTAAGTAGCCGTTGAACTAGCCGTTGAGTACACCCTTCAACTAGCCGTTGAACTAGCCGTTGAGTTAGCCGTTTAACTAGCCGTTTAAGTAGCCGTTCAACTATCTGTTTTAGTAACCGTTACACTAGCCGTTTAAGTAGCCGTTTAAGTAGCCGTTTATAAAACAGGGTATTGGTTACCACCCCATTCATCCCACACAACATTATACAAAATCTTTGTAGTTCGGTAGTGAATTGATCATATCTTACCACAAACTGTCGTGTAAAAATCAAATGGAGTTTCCTTTCAGTTTGCACGTTAACTATGCAGCTACTTTCGGTCGTCATGGTGCGCAGTTTGATCGAAGGATGGGGCACAGACGCATAGAAGTAAATATGCCGTATCCTAATAATCTACGTGATCTACATCGACGAGTCATCCGTGCTCTGCAGTCAACCTTAGGCAGAATACAGATAGCAACAATGGTGTATCTGGGCTTGGAGGGCGACTACGAGTGGAATTTTATACACGTACGCAATGATGCATCTGTTCAACGAATGATGGAAAACTACATGGAGTACAATGATTTCATGGCACATATTCCACTACTAGTTATCTACGATCCTATTGAATCCGACGACGATGATTTCCAGGTGCAGGAGTCAATGTACGAGATGCGGCGTAACATAATAGCACAACAACTTGACAGACAGAGGCCAGGGAACAATTAGGTTTCATGTAACTGTGTAACCACGGTTTGAATCTGATGGATTAATTTTATTTCTACAAGAGTATGTGGTGATGCGCTGATCCACGTACAATAGATTAATATTCCCCCTCATCCAATCTCTTTACCACTTGTTGAAGCATTAGATGCTTATGTTATTGCAGACACGATTGCTGCTGCGCTCCCAGCCACACCCTGTATGGGGGCCATTACAAAAGCATCTGTTGTATTCTAGGCATAGTATTAAGCATCTGTACCATATTCTAAAGCATCTGTTGTATTTCCTGACCTTCCCCAGTCCAAACCGAAATGGTTTTCATCTATAAATATCTCAATATGGTTCACTTTTCAACACAAACACACAACTGCAATATTGCCCTACGCTGGAGAAATGTTTATTCCTTGCGAGTTATATCTGCATTACATCCCGTGCGTGGATGATGATGGTTTCAACTTTGAACCTACTGAGCACTCAACAACACGCCCACTAACCATATCACCTTTCCTCAACTTCAACGAATTCAAGTATCTGGTTCAATGTTGCTTAGATTGTGGTCAACAAAGGTTCACCGCCACACTCATTGTATACCGAAGAATGGTTTCTCCTTACCCAACACCCTCTTGGAGTCAGATGGTTATTGCGAATGAGGAAGACTATCGTATCATGCTCGACAACTACATGAGGAACCACCGATACATGGGTAAGGTTGAACTTCTTGTGGAGTATGAACCAGAGGTTGACGATTAATCGTGACGGATGAATAAAAAAACAAGACGATTGTTCGCATTATGTGTGATTGTGATGAAGGATAGAATAAAAGTAAGTGATTGTTCGCTTTATGTTTATCTTTATAGTATTATGTTGCTCCTGCTAGTCAGGTTGTGCCTTAAGCAAGCACCCAAAAAAAAGTATGAATAAAAGGTCCTCACGAACGCGTGTTGTTTTTATATAATTGTAACACACATAACATGTGTCTTCTTAAATTTAGGTTCAAACCAGCAGTACATTCATACAGAAGTTTCAAACAAACACTTCCTATTATTAGGACAAAACAAAAGCATGCATCGATAACGTGTAGACTTTGCTCAAAGAGCTAGCACGTATTGAAAAAAACTAAGTTACTTGCTTAAGAAACAAGAAGATTCATTTCAACTAGTTGTAACCACGGTTCGGACAGTTTCTCCTGGTGTGCCCCGGTTGTAGACAATGACGGCAGCGTCTGCGTTCTGTAGTTGTGTCATCGTTTTCATCCATTTCATTCCGAATGCGTGAATACCTTGGTCGCCCCCGTATAGTTCGTATCGCATCTGGATGTGGAACTACTTTTGAATCTGTATACGGTGGCCAGTTGTGCTCGTTGCCAAGTGGACGAAAAGGTTGACCACCATAAGCTTCAATCATTGTCTCAAGCCTATAAACACGATGCACGTAATTGTCCCACAGTAAACACCTGTTCTGCAACATACAGCCCTGACATGAGACATGGGTATTTGAATGCTTTGCCACTCACCACATTCACAAGTCAATGTCTCGAAATCGACTTTGTAATTTCCCTTGGTTCTTCTCAAAGCCACAGATCCAAAATCCTCACCTCGATATTTGTTGTTCTTCATCAAAACCCTAACATTGTGACTGTTTGATAGTCTTCGATTTTCCTCAATCTTGTGTTGTGGCGTAGTCTGTGTACAATGACGCTCCAGCGATGCGTTGACCGTGTATGTAGCAAGATTATCATTGAAATATGAGCGAGCTTGTGCAATGTGCTATTGACAATAGCACTAATAGGCATTAGAGAACACTTTCAGTACACCGTTGATGCACTCGACCAAATTTGTAGTCATTGGCCCCATCTCCTGCCGCTCATATGCTCTTGACCACTTATCAAATGGAAGATCATGGAAGAATCGTTCAATCCAGGGACCTGAGATAGGAGATGATTGTACCTTCTTTGAACGTGAGCCTCCTAAACTCATAAGCTAAAACAACAAGATATATCATTAATAACAGATGTTATGTACAAGTTTGAAATGAAGCATCACAATGTACAAGTTCATACATGTGTTAATAATACTTCCTTCATTTTTTTGTTGTAACCTTGTCTGAAGTTTCGATGCAACGTGTCTGATGCGTAGTAGTGATGAGCCATGGGGGGTTTCCAATATGGACTGATTCAACGATACTTTTATGATAGCTGGGGCACGATCAGTAACTTATTGACACGTCCTCTTTGACCTATCACATGAGTCGCACCTTGTCGAGAAAGAAATTTCCAACTAGCTAAGTTTCAGACTCAACAATGCGAACGCAATAGGTATTACTTTATTGTACCATCTTGCGCCGCCGCTATCAGAAGCTTGCCTTTGAACTTACGTATAAATGTGTACCATCTAATCTGCAACATGGGTTTTGAAGTGTCTGAATGCAGAAATACACGGACCGAACGCCCAGAAACACCGTTGGAATTGTTTCACTTGGGTTGTTTGTGTGTCATCCTCGAAAGCCCTGACTGTCTTCAGAGCAACAACGGAACCTGGTATAAATGTTTGATGGCATGAATAACCTTGTGAGCTGGATTATAAGATCAACCCAATCTCCATAGATTTTTTCCGGTCGCTTCACATCTTGCCAACCATGCTTTCTGTATGAAATTGTTCTGTGTACTGTCCACGAATCTGCTCATGACATCTAGAACACTCATACCTGGGTTACGACTAATATGGGGAAGAAGAGCTTCAGCAATGAAATGGTAGTTCATCTGCCGATGATCTTGTCCATCATCTGCAGGAGCACAACTAGGGTAGTGAGTCTCGTAATTTCCATTCGCTCTCACCATTCACAACGCGCCCCTTAAGTAAAATGGACATTCGTCATGTTTTTCACATTGGATGACCGTATGCTTTCCTTAGTTTTGTGACAACACTGATATCCATTTTTTGCGAATTGATTACTCCTTGACAGCGTTCTAGACTGTCTTTATCGTCAAACTCTTGGCCCTATAACGAACTCTTCTACAGGATTCCAGTTTGGGACACCGCGACGATCCACATCTGATTGCATTGCGTTGATGCATCCCAGTCCACGGATGATAAAATGAAGCATCTGGCATATGACTAGTTTCGCCATCTAGCTTCTGGTCCCGTAAGAAATTCTTCTGGAATGAGTTCAACTTCATATCTGATGTAACATCTCATATATCAGGCTCATACTCGCCGTCGTCATCGTCATCGTCATCATCACCATCAATTTTCTATATGAATGTCCATGCACTGAGAGATGTCCAAGAACACTTATAGTTACAAAGCATTGCCTGAAATCTTCATCAGTTTCTAGTACAAGTTGTAAACCGTAAAGGCTCCCTGCTGAACAACTGCCGATATGTTCATCCTCGAAACAGAAAATCCAAACTTCAAATTGACGGATGGCCCATGTGACGAATACTTTAACATTTCGATGGTGAAATCATCAGCTACACGAAGATAAAAGGTTTTGGTATCTCATTGCCTTTGAAGTAGAGACTTCCATGTTCCGTGGTACGATAGTTCGGCAATTAACAAAAAATGGTACAAGGGGAATGCCATTCTTTCAAGCAAATTAAGATGCAGACGAGTAACGTAGTTTTAATCTGCACAAACAAACAATATTTTAAAATTTAAGCCAAGAAAAAAAATAATAAACGATAAACTAAATGCAAAAAAAATAATTATTGAATTGTACGAGCAAGTCTGAACATTTTTTAGCAAACGACAACCCAATTTATAAGATGTAAATATAATAATAAATTTAACAACACAAATGTAGTAAAACTTAAAAAATATTAATTAAGAATCTAATTAATATATCAACAACTAAAATATTTGAAAAATATGTTTAAACCATTACGAACAACTCTACATATATTGTAGCTAACTTATACACCTATTTTGGTAAACAAGTAGTTATAAATTATTAACACCATCATTTTAAGTTATAAACAAGTTATCAAGTAATGTATTAATTAATTATGAAATAATTCACTAATTAACCAACTAAAGCTACCATAATTAATTTTTTTCCTATAACATAATAAAACCTACTTAATTATTTGACTAAATTATACAATATTTTAAGTTAAGAACAAGTTATGATATTTATGCATTAATTAATTACGAATTTAAATAATAATTAAACATCTAAAACTACCAATATTAATTTTATCCTATACCTAATAATACCTACTTAATTATTTGACTAATTTATGCACCATTTTATGTTAAAAAAATTTATAAAATTAATGCATTAATTAATTACGAATTAAAATACTAATTAAACAACTAAAACTACCAAGATTAATTTTCTCCAATAACACAATAATACCTACTTAATTATTTTACTAATTTATGCACTATTTTAAGTTAAAAACAAGTTATACAATTAAGTATTAATTAATTACGAATTTATATCATAATTAAGCAACTAAAACATAGAAAAAATTAATGTAAACCATTAATAAGATGTCTAAATATTTTTTAACATACATCAAAAAAAAAATAAATTATACAGTAATGTCATAGTTAATTATGATTTTAAGCATAAGTAATTAGATAACTAATTAAATATACATATATATCAAAACCTAATAAACAAAGACAATTACTATAAAAATAAATGAAAAATACAAATTAAAATTAACCATACTAACCTCTTTCTTCTCGGAGCATTACTCATGGTTGAAGGGGATTTTTTTTGGTGTCAATGATTGATGGAATGAGGATGGCTGAGAGTTTGGTTTTTATAAGGACTTTTGGGAGTCATAAACCGCATCGGTGCGATGCGGTTTATGTGTAACATTGTGGGACATGGAAGGCGGAGATCGCACCAGATGGACGCCCAGGATCGTGCCGACACAGGGTGTCATAAACCGCATCGCGGTAGTCCATTTTCTGGCAAAGACGCGTTCAAGCGGTGCGGTTTATGACATAATTAGCACATAAGTGCTTTGCCTTAATGCGGTTTACGGTAAGCTGCATTACATTGATGCGATTTATATGTCCCGTTTTGGCACATCCGCGTAATTTTTTTGAAAAAAAGCCACCGCAAGTAATTTTTTTTGACATATAGTATTTCGGCGAAAATTTTCCCAATGCTTGCGCCTGAGTCCCGTACTTCCTTCCGGAGCATTGCCCATTTCTCCCTTTTGCTTATTCCTCTGACATTTTGAAAGCAAATAAGATTTGCCATGTAACTGAGAATTCTGTTTTTCCTCGACTCTTCTGCTTCTTCTTAGTAGTTGAGTGAAGTTTTTGATTGAAACTTCAGGGTTCGGATAATGGCAGTTTATACTCCCAAAATCTAAACATTTTTGGGCTGCAGAGAGTGTCGGGGTGATCTCTTGAGTTTCTGGGATAATCGTGAAGGGGGATTTTGGGCTTGGGCTGGGTGTAAGGATTACTTCGAGGCTAATTGTTGGGCTGTGAGAAAGGAGAGGGAAGAGGTTGTGTGGAGTCTGGGTTGTGCGAGGTTCTTGGGTTATGTGGTGGGTGGAAGGGGACGTGGGAGGAGTCATTTCTTGAGTGGGGGACATGCATGATTCTTGGATGATAGTTTCGTGAGTGGAGGAGTGGGGGGCCAGGTTTTCAGGAGAGGTGGTAGTTTGAGAGTCCAGAGGAGAGGGGAGAATATTGTATTCATTTTCTGACTCAATGGAGTCAAGTGCAGTGCTGGCCTGGGAGTTATGAATGGGGGCAGATAGGACTAAATCTTGTACTTTTTCGAAAACTGTGATTGTGGGCGCAGACAGCTGATCACTTGCGCACGGAGAAAGGGGTAGTGTCCACGTGTATCTCTTATTCTCAACAGGTGGGAATAGATACTGGGGAGCATAGTTCGTAATTTGAGCCGGGATTATTTCTGGTATGTATAAGGGCATCCACAATAGGGGTTCTTGACACGGTTACATATGTAAAATGTTCTATAATGGTGTGGATTTCACCCATTTTCTCTCTCCAAGGTTCTTAAATAAGAACCCCACTTTTTATGACACATTAGACCCACCTATGTGTATCTCTCTCTTTTATATTTTATCTCACATCTAAATAGTGATAGTTTATTGGTTGTTCATTAAGAGAGAGAAGATTAAGAAACTTTGTTATTGTAGTGAATAGAGTTTCTTAAGTAATAAAATATAATTTTTAGATGACATGGCACCTAGGAATGTGTTAAGAAACTTAAAACCATTGTGGATGCCCTAAAGGCCTATCATTTATCGAGAGCATTATCCCGGCTTTGTTGGGGGCATCGTGCAGAATAAAGTTGGTTTCCAGAGTAAAGCTGCAAAATGTTGCCTTTTGGACGTCGGGATGCTTCGAGGAGTGATCTGAGCTGGTTGCCACGTCTGTCACTCTTTTGCCACTTTTCACTGCAATCTCCACGTCATGTATCTTTCGAGCATTTTCATCGTTGTTCAAAGTGGTGGATGGGGCAGGGGTAGAGCTGATCATAATGTGTCCGGCCCGGCAGCCCGGTCCGACCCGGCCCGTAAAAAAGCCCGACGAGCCCGAACCCGATAGGGCTTCCGGGCGGGCCTGGACATAAAATTAGGCCCGAATGAAAAACCGGGCCGGGCCGCGGCACATTTTTTGAGCCCGTGGGCAAGCCCGGCCCGGCCCGATTTTATATTTATTATTATATTTTTAAAATGTAATATATACATATTTAATTTTTATATAATATATACAAAAATTATATATAATATAAATTTTAAATAAGTTATATATATAATATATTAATTTTAAATAAGTTATATATATAATATATAAATCTATATTAAAATATATTAATTTTAAATTTTTTTTATTTATATTACAAAATAAAAAAAACCGGGCCGGGCGGGCCGGGCTTCGGCAAAGTCTGGAAAAAACCGGGCCTAGCCCGGCCCGGCCGAGCATGTAAAAAACCGGGCTTGGTTTTTGAAAATAGGCCCGACGGGCCTAAAATTTTCCTCTGGCCCGGTCCGAACCCGGCCCGCCCGCCCGAATGATCACCTCTAGGCAGGGGCCGGTGGTGCGGCACTTTGCATGTTATCCTGATTATGCTGGGTAAATTCCTCCGACCAGAATTCAATGATCCCTACTTTGTAGATTACACCTTGTACTTCAGCTGAAATTTCCTCGTTAATTATCAACATCCTTGTAGTTTCTAGCTGGGCATGCACTTCTAAATGGGGTGGGACAGGGAGCATGTGCATGTCTGTATTGATTGCAGTAATCTGCCCCAAGTGTTTCGTGACTGAGTGTACTGTGTTTTCGGACCATGCCTGGATGGGGATTCCCTTGATTGCTATGCTCGTTCCCCTTGTGATTGGCTGTTCTGAGGGTTGCCAGAGTTGCTTTTCCCAGTTTAAATCACTACCTCTGTCAGAGGTGATGAATTCCTCTGCGTCCTGTTGGGACTGAAATATTATGATGAAGTTGGATCGGTTGAGGCGTACAATTTCCGAGGGGTTTTCTCCCCAAACTTGCAGCTGTCTTCTGAAGTGTCGAAGGTCAGCGAGGGAGTGGGCATTCACCAGTACTCCCCTAGAAAGCTTCTCTTTCATGGTTGTAGAGACGTCTAGGCTTATGTGCCCTTCCTTTTGCAATACTCGATTTGCGGTTGGGATGTTTCGGGGTGGTGGTGAAGGGGGTGAAGATCCCTGTTGACCCGAGTTCTTGTCAAAATCTGACCGCTTCGGAACCCATCCCTGTGGCGAGGCTCCTGTGGTGGGACGCCGGTTGATTGCCGTTTGAGTCTGTAGCTTATATCCGTCCACCATCTTACCATTGGTTTCGCGTATCGCCTCGTCCGCTTCTTTCTTGTCCTTATACTCAACAAAACCATATCTCGTTCCGGTGCGTATTCTGCCGGTTTTTGGCAGTCGCATACCCACCATTTGCCCGAACTTGTCGAAAAGTTTCCATATTGTGCCGTATCTAGAGGCTGGGTTAATGTTGTCTATAAACACTGTGGCTTGATTTTCGAGATGGGTTAATGTTCGTGATAGTCATGTATATCGGTTTGTGAGTGAAACAAATTGCAGAGGTCTAGGTGGGGTTGGGGGGCTGTTTGGGGGGGGGGGGGGGGGGGATCTGATTTGTGTGCGTTTGAAGACGATTGAAGGCGTCGAGGCTATGATCTGCAGTGGTGGCGAGGCTAGGATTTGGGGTGGTGGCATGGTGGTAACGAGAGTTGTTTCGAAGGGGAAGCGAAAGAATTAGGAGAGAGGAGGGACATCTAAACCAATCGAATATGAAACTCTGTAGGCTTGATCATTCAGTTTGGCTTGATCATTATGCTCTTTTACTTTTCAGGTTAATGACACAGAGGTCATAAGCTTTCACCTTTGAACCGAGATTATCCCATTGTCTCTGCGTACAATGGAAATGGGTTGTGAGTTGTCTAAGACTATGAGTTTTAAACTTCTCTGAATTATAGTTATTTTTATAACCCTTGTTCTACGGTCTACACTTAAGCGTCTGAATTATAGCATACCTTCCTCTATGCTAAACTGGCTTCTTTGATCCATAACTTCTTGTCGTCTAGGTAGTGTATGGAGTCCTGTCGTCAATATCGCACCATGGGCTCGCTAGTCTTGATTTGTGTATGTCCCAGTTGCAATATATGCATCTCAAACTTGTACATTTGATCTGTGCACATCATGAGGCCTAGACTATCAGTTTGATTTTCTTTGTTCCCAGGGTTTAGATCATTTCTGATCGACAATAGCAGGCACTAGTATGAGCCAGCAGTTTCTGGTCATATCCAGCTACTAAAATCTTATTTTCTTATGGGCTGCTTTTATTCAAAGATACATACTACCCTGGGATACGAGGACCTGTTAAAGTAGCCTCTAAAACTCCCTGTAAGTGCTTTCATCACCAAGGAACAGAATCTAATAGTCATATCACAATCCATTGCCTTTATGGTTTATTCTGTATCTCTAATATTCTTTTATGTTGATTTCATGTCTTTTGACAGTCACGGTGAGTGAAGTAGAGGCCTTACATAAACTATTTACCAAACTGAGTCACTTGATATACGATGATGGATTGATTCACAAGGAATGTTTCACCAAAAACACAATTCTGATTCTATGGAAAGGTGATTTTATTTTCTAGGAGTTGTAGGGTTCTAATGTTCATGTCATCTTTCAACAGACGAGTTTCAACTTGCACTTTTCAGCAAAAATCTCTATGCAAATAGGGTGAGTAACCTTGTCTTCTCCCAGTTTGCAAACATTAATAGAATCCGTCATTCATGCTGATATATCTATTCTAGTTTGAGTTTGTCAAGGAATCTAAATCAGTTTGCTATGCTATGTAAGTTGGTACTTCATAAACTTCATCCACTTACTGTTCTTTTGGTTCTTTCTGGGTTTGGATACTAGAATGGGTTGTACAATAAACTGAATATGATGTTGCCTTAAGTAGTGCTAATTATCGCTTCCCTATGTTGATAGTATTTGTTTATGGCAAGCGATGCAGATTCTAACACAATGTATCTGAATTTTTTTCTTTTACCCCTTTTAATTCTCAACAGATCTTAGTCTTACCATTAAGCAATCCTATGGTTGGGGATAAATCGATACTATGTATGGGTTTGCTTGCTTCTATTGCTTATGTGAGTGCTTCCCTACCGCTTTGTCATATTGTTTCTTCTTTGTTTATGTTCTCGCGCCATATTATTCACTTATTCCAAGGAATGTCTAGTTGATATCTTCCTCGTGTTTTCAAGCTTTATTCTATAGGTCTGCGTGGGAAGCTTGGGTAAGAAACCTCCTGTTTTTTCATCTAATTTTTGTTTTTCATAACTTATTTTTCCTCGAATTTCAACCGTAGAAACAAAATTGTGTTAGAGGAAAAGGAGAGTGTGGAGTGGAAGTTTGCTTGTGATTCTGTAGTCTCTATTTTGACAGCTTGTGATTAAAATATATCTAGTTGTTCTTCATTCACCTATTTTTAATTTTTCAAGGTCCCATATTTGAGCGCATCATTTGGAGTTATATACGTGCTGATGAAACGCTCGGTAAGAATAATCTGATGAATTTCCATGTCAAGATGAGCTCAGTTTTCTCGGTGGCAGGCTAGATGGGTCTAATGACAGATCTGCGCAATAATTTCAAAAGCATCATGCTCAAGTGATCAGGTTTGTGGGAGATTTTTCTAAACTCTCTGTTCACCTATGCTATGAGTATATAGTGTCGCTCATCTGTATTTCTTTTATTTATTTTGGGAAGGGATTTTTAATGAATTAATATGTTTATATAGTGTTTAAGAGTTGTACCGTAGTTTATATATGCTATGAGTAAATTGGAATATTATTGCACCTTTCCTTTCCTTTTTCTATTTTCGATACTTGCACTATTAGAAAGAAAGATTAGTCTTTGTTACTTCTACATTAAACTTCTGTGTATTTATGAAATTCTGATTGTTTGAAATTCAGATGCAAAGAATAATGGAAGGGAATCGTGGAGTGGGAATGGTTGGTTGATTAGCCGGCTCTTTTGTGTCCATTTCTATTGCTAAGGTCACTGCATGCCTCACACACTTAGACTATGTATTGTTGATTTATTCTGTTAATGATGTTGGTTTTCACTGACTATGCTACAGGTCATATAGCTGATTTTGCTTGTGAAGTGGAGATCACAAATTTGTTTGATCATTCATCTATTTTTCTCTACTCGTTATGGAAATCATAAATGACATCTCTTTTATTTCTACTCGACAGATGTGAACCTCTTTCCTAATGGGCAATTTTATATTGGGGTAAGACATGATTTATCTTTTTGTTTCTTCGCATGAACAATATGCTTTTCTTTTTATATGTATGAAAACTAAATGACCTGCTTGTTCACCACTAGATAAGTGAACTACTATTAATCTAATTTGAATTTGAATTTGACTCATAAGCTTTTGGGAAAAAGTTAGATCCCACTAATACAGGAATTTCTGCCAACTGTGTTATTTCTTGGCAATATGGTAAAATTTGAGCGTATTGTGAAATTGTTTCTGAGCTAGTATGTTATAGCTTCAGTTTGCTTGAGCTGTATAATATTAGTAACTTTTGTTGTACACATTTATATCTACATCAGTAGCAAGTTTCTTTGGTTGTACTTGTTGGAAAAATTACAAACATAGTAATTAAACCTAGCTAAAATGGGCAAGTGCACCCAATTCGTTGTAATAAAACAAGTGTCGTATCCACAAGGAAATTGGATTCTAAATCCCGAGCTTCGGTATAATAGTTAAGTGCAAATAAACAGTAAAATGGGGGTTTAGCCAGAGGCAAGCTTGGTTGTTTGTTAATTGAAATGCAATAAAAACAGTAAAGTGTTTGTGTATGGAATGGATGGGGAGAGTACCCTAGGATAGTGGGAATCACCCAATTCACTCAAAGAACTTCAAAACCATAACTCATCATCTCAGCGCATATTAGAGTTTAGCTCATGAATCCCCAGATCATGGGAGATCCAATTCTTACCTAAATAATCAAACCCCTTAATTAAAGGAGGTTCAAGTCAGCAAATAGCATTAAGCAAGCACTCTTAATCAACAACCCTAAGCATTTACTTCCAAAATCAAGAAAGCAAAAGCTAGGGTTTACTCCCTTCTTGGTCTAGTTCCAAACTCAAGCTCAAATATTGAATGGAACCACCGTAAATGCAATAAGAGATCAATTTAGTGCATTAATTGATATTGAAGGAAATAAAATGAGAGTAACAAACGAGTTAGGTTTCTAGCATTCAATGAGCAAAATGGGTTCAAACCCTCATCCTAGAATACAAATAGAACTACTCAGCCATAGCTAAAGGAAAGAGCAAGGAAAAGGGAGAATCAGCCATTAGAGGAGCTTCGAAGCTTCAATGGAGGTAGAAATCTTCACTTTCTTCTTCCTCCTTTATTCTCTTCTTTTCTCCTCTTCTTTTCTCCTTTATTTTCGCCTCTCTCTCGTCTGTTTAGGGTTGAAGTCGTGTGTGTTTGATAATGGGGAAGGAAGCCCCAAAATGTAGTCTTTAAACAGAAAATTCTGGGCAAAAATCCCGTCCGACCGACCTTGCAAGGTCGGTCGGACTCTTTTAGACGGAAGCACGTGACAGGTTTTAAGCTTGACCGACCTTGCAAGTCCGGTCGCAAGGTCGGTCAATTCCAGTGTGTTTGGGACGGCTTGGACAGAGTCGGACCGACCTTGTAAGATCGGTCCCAAGGTCGGTCGGCCCCAGAATGTCCTTCTTCTGTGCCGGAATTCTCCCGATGCTTCCCGTTGGCTTGGCATCCTTCCCGAGGTGCTCGAACATTGATGCATCCTCAGATTAAGCTCTCAAAATGTACTCAAATGAGTATTTACCTATTTGAACCTGTCGAAAGTATAAGATTACTAATAAACACAAAAATACTTCATAAAGTGGTGAAATAAGTCATGCGCCAAATAAAATGACGGTGAATAAAGATCTTGAGAGAGTACTATTTCACCACTTATCAGTACTTTCTTGGTATCAGCAAATGCTTACAAATAACAAGTGATTATTTTTGTATACTTCCGCCCTGCACTAACTATTGAGAAAAAAGTTTTGTTTTTTTAATAGTTTGTGTTGTAGCAATGGCGAGACTGATGTACTGTACTAGTAGGTGCTTCATATGCTGCCTTCACCCAACTACTTGAGCATTTTCCAATGTCTCATGTTTTTGAATTAACCTCAAGGCATTGCAAGCATACCGGAGGAGCTTCTAAGGATTGTAGAAGTCACAAGTAAGATGTCAGTCCAAAATTCAATGTCAAAGATTCTTCATGAAAATACTTCCTATTTATCTGAAGTGGGTGATGTTGTATTGAATCTTGCCTTTAGGTCTGATCTCCTTGTATTGAAGACAATAAAGCAGTCTATTGAGATGAGAAATAGTGTGTGCCATAGTGCAAAAATTCATGCCAATGCCATCATGCATGCTCATACAACATTGGATATATTTCTTAGAGAAAATCTGATTTGTAACAGTAGAGCTGAACATATACTTGACGATAAAATGCATCAGCTTATGAAATTATATTTTTCTTGGACCTTGAAAGTTATTATTTTCGATCACTGAAATTAATTACTAGCACCCATCTTCCTGTATACCTGAACATACCTTGGCTGGAAAGTATAAATTGTGGTTGTATTTGCAGAAGATGCATTTCCTTCTTGAGCAAGCTTCTGTTGCGAAGCACCAAATTCTTGGACGAGCTGGGTTGATGGCTTTGGCAGAGTGCATATCTTCTGTATGTAATTCTGCAAGCATCTGTATGATTGAGAGATGGCATTCACCTGAGTGTGTAACCACCACTTATGATAAAGAAATCCTTCCTCAATTCAGGTGATTCTTCTTTTGTTTCGATAGCGATAAGTCGGTGTTGATATTATGCATCAGTATAGCCACCAGAAGATAGATTGAGATCTTGAACAATTCCAGTAGCAGATTCTTTATGAAGCCAGATATGAAACAAATACTGATTGTAATGAACTTGATTGGTCAGTTTAGTACTAGTTTGACTGAATCAAGGGAAACTACTAGTTAGGTGAAGATATTACAACCTTAATAATTCCATCTTCTCACACAAACTAAGACAACCTCCTCCTCCACAGATGGTTGTATGGCTTGGAGATCTCAACTACAGGCTTCAAGGTGTCGATGCGTACCCTGCCAGAGATCTCAACTACAGGCTTCAACTACGACATAAGCCATAAGGTTTGACGATTAAATTACACACAAAATTTGCTACTAGTTTACATTTTTCTACAAGTTACATCCATTTCAGTGGATTAATCAGTCTTATGCCACTAATAATATGCGATGAATTATCTCTAGTTAGGTGAAGATAATACAACCTTAATAATTGAGCATTAACTTACTATTCTACTACTGCACATTTAATAACACATATATGATGTTGTATGGTTCTTTTTTTTTTTTCATTTTTAGGAATTATAGTTCTGACATGGTACTAGGTGGAGTTTGGTACTAAATGAGCATGAGTTATGAGACTGTTACAATTATTACTAATAAGATTAGAATATTTATTATGCTATGTGACTCTTTGAGGTGTTGATTCTATCTACTATTATGCTATGTGACTCTTATGCAGGTTCTAATAAGATTAGAATATTTATTATGCGCGACTCCTAAAGGTGTTGATTCTATCTACTATGCATCTTGTCTATGGGTATTCTTTGATCTAAAGTGTAAAGCTCCAACAGTGACATAACCTTTTCTCTTCCATGTATGGTTGAGTACAATTCCAAATGCTTGAAGTCTCGTAATTAGACAGACAATTAGCGAGCAAGAAATTTCATAATATACTTCAAAGATACACTTAAAGCTTATATGTAGAGATCATCTAAACTCACACTAAGTGACTACCTTCTCATAATGGAAATTGACATTTGAGAAGTGAAAGGATATAGAATGAATATCAGAAAACCTGAAATTCAAAACTGGAAGGAAGATTAGAAATCAAGAGGAGAAGTAGATGAATGGAGCCGCTGTGATTAGATAAGAGCAAACCCTGTTCTTTGATTCTCCGTTATCTGGAAAATCAGGAAAAGAAAAAAGAAGGCGGTGAGTGGAAAAACAAAGAGGAAAATCAGAAAGGGCTGACACGATTAGTGACCAAAGGCGTGAAGGGTTAGTGCGATCAGAGGAAAATAGGGAGAAAAATCATGAAAGACCAGTGCGATTAGAGAAAAACATGGAGGAAAATCATGAAGAGTTAATACAGTTAGAGAAGAAAGAAGATAATATATACCTAACGCCATATTAGAACCCAAGCGCTAAGTTCTAAATCGCGTTAAAATAATTTCTTCTATTTTAGTTCCATATGTAACAAATACATCTGATGTTGAAATGTCACCTTTAAAATTCCTAAAAGTTTTCATTGAAGCACCCCAAACATTAATTACTCAAATTAACAAGAGATTAATTAATGAGAACAGATTTAAGGAATGATTAACCAACAAAGAACAATGGTTAAGGAACCATGCTCACTAAAGAACACTACAATATCTATATATATACATACATAGACAAATATGTATAGTCCAAGATGGACATCAAACCACACATGAAATTATGAACTAAGGAAATTACATTAACAAGGAGAAAACAACTCCAAAAATTAATACAACATGTAACACATTAATACATGTACTAATAGCACCAAAAATGTGATAAGGTTATATAAATTATTTTATAGTCAAACCAAATTATAAGTGGAATGGCCACTTATATATACACACTACAACAAGACGATAACATATGTCACAACCTAACACATAAACTAAGTCATAATATACAACTTTAGAGTGTTACAAAATTAAGTCTCATTATATGGAAATTTTCCCCCAAAAGACACAAATTTGGCAGCAAGGAGAGTCAAAATAAGAGACAAAACAAAAGAGGAAACTAGACAAACCTGTAACACCCCTACCAACTCGGCTCCTAATTATCGTATAATCGTTGCACTTAAACATTTAAATTGCAGTGGTAATAACAGATTGTCATACTAACGGTGTTACCATCGGCACTCGCCCATACGAGTGAAAATGCGTTATAAGATAATCAACATACGAAATGTATTCCTGCAGTGATCACAAGAGATAGATAGTAGTTTTAATAATCCAAAAGTAATACAACAACAGTTCATCTCTTGCATAATCTGTACACGTGAGCATCTAAAAATATGTACACCTCGGTTCATAAAACCTGAGTCCAAAATAGCCATGCAAGTTGTACTGAAGTCTATACCAAAATGTGCAGCTAAACCAAAGTCGAGCCCCGCGCCGACAACCAGCTAGTCTCCTGAAAATAATATGGTTTGTGGTATAGAATCAGTCTCTGCTGAGTATGTTATCAGATGCCCTACCATGCCCCCTCAAACCCCTAAATCAATTGGTCGAGAGCATGAGATTCTTTTACATGCAATGCCGTTTTAACAATTAAACTGTAAAGTAGTTAACAGTAATAACCATACAATAAACAACCATCCACATACGTTTCATACAACACATAACCACATAGCATAACCAATGAACGACAAGGTGAAATAACGAGGATTATAAACAAGTATAAATTCACGTCTTTGGCATAAAAGCCCAAATAACATTCGCCTAATGTACGAGCTAATATAGTTGTTCGTAATTGTTAAGTTATACCTAATGACAATGTCTTGTTAAAACGACGCATCTCTAAATTACCCATATCTTATGGAGGGTCACCCACGACAGTAGCCACTCTAGCGGTAGAGTCTCCGACGAATGAACTGTTCTAGTTTGTGGGAATTTCTTTTAATACTTACGAACCCGTACGCGGATATCCTAGTATCATTTTTTGTGATCACTGCAAACGTGTATATCTGAGTGGTTAGAGCTGTAGAAATTAACATAAAAGAAAAGAAATTAAAACTCAAAATAAACGTCGGGCTGCAAACAAATCCCGGTCGTGGTAGTATAGTGAAATGTAAGCAACCAGATATCGAACCGTGGGACTAATGTGCATATTATAGTACCTAAGCGTGTCACAAAAAAGGGGGGATTAATTGACTTGTATTATAAATAAAAAGGAAAGATAAAATAAACTAAGTTAACAGATAAACTAAACGGGACTCTGGTTCAGGTTAATATAATATCTGCTTAATTATGCTAGGTCTACTGGTTTAATTATAATTGTTTGGTAAAATTCCTCTTATTATCTTAAGGTAAGGTCTAAGTCATAGACTCAAAAGAACTCGTTTACCAGAAAATGCAAGGTTCTAATCCAGGTTCAAGCATAACACATGTAAACGGACGGTTTAGGTATGAGAAATTATATTTGCATCTGAAAATACTAACTTATTAAATCATAATAAGCTTTCTCCAGATTTACGGCTTAATTAACCTATCTATTTATCACCGGGTCTGATCAAAATAGACTTAGCAAGCAATTTAATAAACTCATGACATTTATTAAAAAGGCGAGAGATAAGCTTTAATCGTAACAGACTGTATTTAAATAAAACCAGTAAAAATATTGCATAATTAATACAAACACATAATAACCATTCCCAGAGTATAAATATTCTAGCCTAACATATTAAATAGATAAACAAAAACAAGAGTAGTAGAAATTATCTGTAGTCACTCCTGCATGTTCTGCTATTTTGTATACGTAGGACTAGAGGTGGATATTGTGGAATGTAAAATAAATAAAATGGAGAAGACGGGAGAAGAGAAATGGGATGGACGTGTGATGTGTGGTGAAGTGGATCGATGATGGATTGTTTGGGTGGTGGATGTGTATTTTTGAGCAGAAGGCTCGTGGGTTTTATAGGAGAAGGAGAGGAAGGAAGGAGAAGGAAGAGACAGGTGGAAGAACATTTATTGCTGATTGATTGCAGCTCATTGATTGCAGACAGAGGTGGAGACAACGCGTGAGTGAATTAAGGTAGGCGGTGGGCGGAGTAGATGGATAAGGCAGAAGCGAGTCGGCGAAGAAGAAAAACTGTTCACGTTTGGGAATTTACATGCATCCGCTTGCTGTCCTCGCCTCTGTCCGCCCACAATCCATGCGGACATGTGTGTTTGTCTCGCCTCTGTCCGCCCGGACTGAGTCCTGTCTCTTGTCCGCCTAGTGTCATGCGGTCCGCTCCCCTGTACGCCCTGCGAGTCTTGTCCGCGTGTGTTGTCCGCCCAAATGCATGCGGACACACATGTGGTCATGATGACTTATTTTCTTTACTAACTTTGACCGGCTCTAGATTCTTCGTTTGGACTCCGTTTTCTGAGCCGTTTGCGTCTATGCGTTCGTCTCTTCGTCTACTTTACTCCCAGCTTGGTTTTCCTCATGTTTAAACAATAAATTTGTGAGATAACAAAAACATAAACTAGAGGAAAAACTAACTGAAGTGGAGAAATGAGCAAGAAAAAGTGCTAATATAATATATGAAATACACCTATAAAACATGCTCATTTAGACACTTATCACACCCCCACACTTATCTTTTTTCTTGTCCTCAAGCAAAACCACATATTCAAGTAAGTAGGGAATGCTCAATACTAACAAATATTATTATGAAGGGTAGGATAAAGAGGTGAACAGTTCATGATCTTTTTAACTTATTGAGGAGTGTGAAAAATCAACTGCTGGTGGCATAGGTGTGCTCAGGGTAAAAATAAAATATAGAGTTTCGGGGTATGATCCAAGGTACTTCAATGTTTCTTTGTTTAGGTGACTCTGAGAACTTTTACCATGGCCAACTTCTCTCAAGAATGGGCATTTGAGGAGAAAAACAAAAGGAAAAATAGATAGATGCATTTGTTTCACTTTTGCATAAGGGATGAGAAAATGTAGGCATCATGCCTTTGTATTTAAGAACACTTAACTCTCTTTTGTTGGTTACCAATGGTGTCTCGCAAGTCCCTTATTATTTTGTATTTTTCTTTCTTTTTTTTTCTTTAACAGTGAAGCACCCCTTAGCAATCCCTAAGAGAGAAGACAGAAAGAAACCCTGAGCAATAAAATCCAACCATTTGCAGATTATTTGGTCACACCGCATATAAAATGCTCCTCTAAAGTAATCAAAATTTTGTACCATTTATCCCACAGTTCATAACAGTATTTATTCTTAAAGAGAACAACCCACATATAAAGGGTCATGATATTGAATTGGACAAACGCAAGATAAGGAGAGAGATTAAACATTTAAGCACAAAATTCCACCAAAAGGGCACACTCCCCCACACTTAATTTGAACAATGTCCTCATTGTTCACCAGAAAAACAAGGGAAGGTTTCAGAAGACCTTTTCGGTAAGTAGATAAAATAGAGATAACACAAAGGTCACAAATAAACATTTAAGCACATAAACGCTCCTCTGCAGTTTTTATTTAAATAAAAGCAAAATTAAAGAAGCTGGTACTCCCCTGATATTATTTTTGCTTGTTGTTAAAGGAGTTCCCCCACACTTGAGCTTCAGCCTCAAGTAGCGTAGCTTGGTTGCAGTGTAGACATGAATTGCACCTGTATAAGACACTAGAAGCAACCATACTACAAACGGGGTTAAAAGTTAGCAAAAATAAAATTTAAAGAGAACCTGAAAATTAAAAAGAGCATAAAAGCAAATAAAAGTTCATCCGGGTTGCCTCCCGGGAAGCTGCCCTTCTTTAACGTCTTTGGCTAGACGCCCGCTTCGTTATCCTGGATCAAAAATATAAGTAGACAATAATTCTGCCAGGAATACGAAGTTGGTAATAATTAAAAGAAAACCACCTCTGGATCAAAACAAAACATTACTTCGGCAAATATAATAGGAAAATGAATACTCCACAAAATCTGGTGTTTGAGGAGGTACTGCCGGTAACGTAGTTCTAACAGAAGACCCGGTGGTGATGATTTTTCTTCCTCAAATTGGAGGATGTAAACATCCTCCTTTTGTAGGTGAGGCTCATAGAAAGAACGCTGATCGATATCATCTTCAGAGAAAGTTGATTCTTCGAAGGTGATAGTGGCGTTTTGTTTGGATATCTTGGCGGGAGGTGATGGCAATTCCTTCTCTTCATTTTCGAGGATGTAAGTATCCTCATCTTCTGGATAGAGCATAGAGAAGGATGGAAACTGGCGGTAGGTGACCGTAGAGGGAAGAGAATAACTTACATCCGTAGTGGGGTGTTGTTCTACCTCATGAACTGTTTCGCTCTTTGGTTGCTGCTCTCGTTGAGCGATTCTCTCCAGGTAGTCTGGTTGATCTTCTAACCAGAGTTGTTCTTGTAATATGAGACAATCCTCATAATCATGAGCTCCCCCACATACGGAGCAGTATAAATACTGTAAATAGCAAAACTCTTGTTCGAACACCTGTTCCATTTGCCACGTACATATTTTTTTTTTGGATTTTCGTATACAAAACGTAACTAGTTATTCGGTGGAGAAATGAAGGAGTTGGAGCAATTTGAAGAGGGGCTGGAGTCGCGCTGCGTTCTTCTCTTCGGTTTCGAACTGGAGCAAATTGAGAGTTTGGGGAATCGGGGAAGAACTAAAATGAAACGCGCGCTTAGCTGAATTGGTGACGTCCGCTTGGACGTCCGCGTGGAGGGGTGCGGACAGGTGGGCGGACAAGTGTGCCCGCGCGGTCCTCATTGACGTCCGCATGGGACAAGGCGGAAACGGCTTACCTGACCGCGTGGGAGTCCGCATGGAATGGGGCGGACATAGCTTCCGTCTGTTGCGGACTTAGCCTGTGATTCTTTTTTTTTATTTTAATTAAATTATTAAACAACAACAAAATAAATATGTCATAAAATTATAAGTTAGTAGTTAGATGACAATGGAAAGAAATGACAGAAAATTGAAATGACAATGGAAAGAAATGACAGAAAATTAAAGTTAGTAGTTAGTATACTGGAAATTTGAAGTTAGTAGTAGTATACTGGAAATTATAAGTTAGTATACTGGAAATTGAAGGACAATGGAAATTAAATGTTAAGGACAATGGAAATTAAATGACAATAATATAAAGAGTTAGTAATTAGATGTCCAAAGTCAGAAGTCCGAAGTCAGGTATCCAATTAATATTAACAGATTATTATAATATAACAGGTGAATTATCCGGGGCTTAGGGACTAGAATAAATCAAGTCCCCGGCAACGGCGCCATTTTGCAAACGTGTATATCTGAGTGGTTAGAGCTGTAGAAATTAACATAAAAGAAAAGAAATTAAAACTCAAAATAAACGCCGGGCTGCAAACAAATCCCGGTCGTGGTAGTATAGTGAAATGTAAGCGACCGGATATCGAACCGTGGGACTAATGTGCATATTATAGTACCTAAGCGTGTCACAAAAAAGGGGGGATTAAACTTGATTATAAATAAAAAGGAAAGATAAAATAAACTAAGTTAACAGATAAACTAAACGGGACTCTGGTTCGGGTTAATATAATATCTGCTTAATTATGCTAGGTCTATTGGTTTAATTATAATTGTTTGGCAAAATTCCTCTTATTATCTTAAGGTCTAAGTCATAGACTCAAAAGAACTCGTTTACCAGAAAATGCAAGGTTCTAATCCAGGTTCAAGCATAACACATGTAAACGGACGGTTTAGATATGAGAAATTATATTTGCATCTGAAAATACTAACTTATTAAATCATAATAAGCTTTCTCCAGATTTACGGCTTAATTAACCTATCTATTTATCACCGGTCTGATCAAAATAGACTTAGCAAGCAATTTAATAAACTCATGACATTTATTAAAAAGGCGAGAGATAAGCTTTAATCGTAACAGACTGTATTTAAAAAACCAGTAAAAATATTGCATAATTAATACAAACACATAATAACCATTCCCAGAGTATAAATATTCTAGCCTAACATATTAAATAGATAAACAGAAACAAGAGTAGTAGAAATCATCTGTAGTCACTCCTGCATTCCTTCTGCTATTTTGTATACGTAGGACTAGAGGTGGATATTGTGGAATGTAAAATAAATAAAATGGAGAAGACGGGAGAAGAGAAATGGGATGGACGTGTGATGTGTGGTGAAGTGGATCGATGATGGATTGTTTGGGTGGTGGATGTGTATTTTTAAGCAGAAGGCTCGTGGGTTTTTATAGGAGAAGGAGAGGAAGGAAGGAGAAGGAAGAGACAGGTGGAAGAACATTTATTGCTGATTGATTGCAGCTCATTGATTGCAGACAGAGGTGGAGACAACGCGTGAGTGAATTAGGTATGCGGTGGGGGAGTAGATGGATAAGGCAGAAGCGAGTCGGCGAAGAAGAAAAACTGTTCGCGTCTGGGAATTTACATGCGTCCGCTTGCTGTCCTCGCCTCTGTCCGCCCAGAATCCATGCGGACATGTGTGTTTGTCTCGCCTCTGTCCGCCCGGACTGAGTCCTGTCTCTTGTCCGCCTAGTGTCATGCGGACACTCATGCGGTCCGCTCCCCTGTACGCCCTGCGAGTCTTGTCCGCTGTGTTGTCCGCCCAAATGCATGCGGACACACATGTGGTCATGACTTATTTTCTTCTACGAACTTTGACGGCTCTAGATTCTTCGTTTGGACTCCGTTTTCTGAGCCGTTTGCGTCTATGCGTTCGTCTCTTCGTCTACTTTACTCCCAGCTTGGTTTTCCTCATGTTTAAACAATAAATTTGTGAGATAACAATAAAACATAAACTAGAGGAAAAACTAACCGAAGTGAAGAAATGAGCAAGAAAAAGTGCTAATATAATATATGAAATACACCTATAAAACATGCTCATTTAGACACTTATCAATCACAACACGCACCAAGAGCCACATTGAAATACCCCAAACTAATAAAACATGGATTAAACATCTAATCACATTAATTAATGCCTAAACATGCCTTAAAAGTCAATTGAGAACAACAATGGTCAACACAAAGCAAGATATCGTACCCTTTGACTGTTTAGGGTAAATACATACCCAAATGAACTTCTTAGGACCTAAAACTTTGTCCTAAGCATATTAAAACATAATAAACATACTACAATCATTAGACAACACTCCAACACAAATAACAAGCATTTACATGCTTCAGGTCAAGCAGGGCAAAATGTGCTCTAAGAAACCTTAAAGGTATTATGACCTCTATTTGATATAAAATTGGATTCCTAAGATCAATTATCATGTAAGGAACACAACAAAACTGTTCACAAAGAAAACCAAGCTCAGAAACACCTTGTGACACAAAATGTGCACTAAAACGCCTTAAAGCACGTTTTGTGTATGAGCTCTAAGATATTGACTTTTTGTCACTTTAAAGACTAGATTACATTCTTTATATCAATGTGACATGATAGACTATATTATAAAGTCTAAATCAAAGTTTAAAAATAAAATCAAAATGGGTGATTTTGGGTGAATAGTACCCAAAATAACATTTAATTACTTAACTTAAATCATGGTCAAATGTCACCCATTGACTTAGCCACCTATTTCCGACCTCTTATGCTGTCATGCACATCCATTTATCCATCTAAAATATCTCCTAATGAGTCATCTATTACTATGCATTAAAGTAACATTAAATAACATAAAAAGCAAAACTAGCTTTCTTACCTCATTACCTTTCTTCCCAGCCGACTTCTAGCCGCTCTATCCTCTCTTTTGCTTCTCCAAAACCGTAAGAACACACCATATACAGAAGAGAACACCAATTGACATAGGTAAGCTTATTAAGCCATTTTATGTTCATTCTCTTCACTTTTCTTTCCTCTTCCATGGAGCTAAGCATCAACCATTTCCATCCATGGTTCTAGGTTGTTTTGGAGGTTAAAAGAAGGGTAATTCTTGGCTGTAACAAGGGAAGAAGGAGGAGAATTATAATCTTGTTCTTAAGGTATAAAATGTGCTTTAAGCACTTATGTCTTCATTCTCTTCAATTCCGGTTGGAAAGCTTTGTTCCTTAGGCTTATAATCTTCTTCTTAACATGCTTATTCAGTTGATATATCAAGAGCTTCAAGGAATAGCCAAATCCATGCCAAAAACACCATTTTGGCATTTTAATCAAGGTGAAAATTAGCCATCTTCTTAGCTGATTTATTCCAGTTTTAAAGCTTGATTTAGGAGACCTTTTGTTGCTCTTGTTCTTCTGTAAAAACAGGCCGAAGAACACCTTTGCTTGCCTTGTTATTCTAAGGTAAATTTTACCTTGAAAATATACATTAAACACTTATAATGATTAGCTCTTGTTTGGAGACTAATCATGCCTTAATTGCTGCTTGAAAACATGTAAATAAAGCTGTGGAAAATTTATCTCTAAGCAGCCGTGGCCAAACAAGGCCTAAACTTGGCAAAATAAGGTATAAATCACTTAAACCTTCACTTGGTATATTAATGTGTTTATATATATGTGTATAATATTGCCATGAATGAATATGGTTATTAAGGTCTATTTTGACCTTAGGTGATTAAGGAATGGTTTAGTAAATTTTATAAATAATTAACTAACATAATTGTCAAATTTAAGACATTATGTGGAAAATTGGTAAATTTGGAAAACATATGGGAGGGGCCGAGAGTTTAAATTATTTTTGGGCATTTATGTGTAATTTATTTTATAAGCTAATGTTTGTAATAAGGCCTTGTACTTTAGGCCATTTTATTTATGTATTTATAAGGTTTTAATTAAGTTTAGGTGATAAAAATATATAACCGCAAGGTATAGGGGTTTAATGTGTAATTAAATTTAATTTGGGGGCTATATAATAGTAAGCTGAAAATTAGAGGTTTAAATGAGTTTAAATAAAAATTATAAGATTTTATAAAGTTTTGGGGTTAAATGGTAATTTATGAAAAATAAGGGTACAAACTGTAATATATGGAAATTAATGGTCATGGAAATATTAAGGAGGTCAACCTTGACCATATGGTAGGCTTTGACCAAATTAGATAAGTTAAATAACTTATTTAAGGTTTTATAATAAGATAAGTATTTAATTGTAACATTTTTATAACATATGTGGTAAATATGTTATTGCCGAAACTAAAGGGTGTAAAATGGTATTATAAACAACCATGGGCTATTAGGAATTTTTAGGAATTTATTTGGTTGATTTTGGAATTAAAATAAACTATATATGTATATTATAGTTATTATGTCATTGTGACACTTTGGATAAGTATATGTGGTGGAATAGTAAATACCGAGATTATATGGGTTAGGAATGTTAATTATAACCCTTTGGTGGAATTTGGTGATTTTTAAAATAATATAAGAGTATTTAATAAGATTATGTATAATATATAGTTTTAAAAATTATAAAACTATATGTTTTAAATTGGGCCAAATGGCAATTATAGAAAGTGGAAGGGTAGTAAAATAATATGGAACAACATAGGGGTCTGTTCGCATATTGAAAATGTTATAACTATAGGTTATATTATATTATGGTTTAAAATGTTATATATGATATATATTACATAACATTATATATGTGGTCAAATTATAAATTTGGAAAGTTAAAGGGGTTGAAAATTAATTTAGAATATAATCATGGTCTGTTCGGTTATTAAATAAAATAACCTTAGGTTATACCCATTTATAAGTTAAAAATGTTATATTATATGGTATATATAACATGGTATAAATTATGGGGTGATTTTGTAAATAATTAAAACTATGGGTTATGGAAAGAAATAAGGTTATCATAGTTGCCTATGCGGCAATATAAATAGTTTTGTATAAAAACTATAGGTTATAAGTTAAAGGAAATAAAAATATCATATTATATGATATTAGTATATGGTATAACATTACATAATGTTATGGGGTGAAAATGAAATTTAAAAGAAATATAGTGCTGTACCGAGAATAAAAAGGTTGGAACAATGAATTTTAGACTATGGTCTACAATGTTATAATGTTATAACAAATATATGGTATTAAGGTGGTTTAGATGGAATTAATGTAAGTATGGATATTCACATTAAATAATGTGACAAACTATAAATAAATAGGATTTATAAACTAAGGTATATATTGAATAAACCTTAGGAGTTGTAATTATACAACATAAAATGTAATATAATATTAGGATAATAATCTTAATATAAGTTGTATAATATAATACAATTAATGGGAATAATCATCTAATATAAAATGATAAAAATGTAACATATAATATAAGAGTTTACAACTCATGGAACTTACCTATATGGTAAATATATACATATGCGAGAATAATGTATATAAGGATGGATATATATTATGGTTGGAAACCATATAATATAATGGTGGAGATTATTACATGGAAATAGTTTATAAACTATATGTTATAAGTTTTGAATGGAAATATAGTTTACTAAAGATAATGGATTATATAATACAATGTATTATAATGGATGGTGGAAAAATAATACAATATAAGTAAGCATGCATACATACAACTATAGGTTATATACCTAAATTAAATGATGGATAAGATTAAAGAAATATAACGAATTAAACTTAAACAGTCGAAACATTTCGACATACAAGTTTTAATAACAAAGCCGACCGGTTTAGAGAAACCCGTAACAATTAACTGTAGAAATCCGGGGATGAACTGTCGGGGTTACTCATTATTCGGAAATACCGGATTTAGTTAGTCATGGAGACTGACTTTAGTTTATTACCGTTTAGATCATACTTCAGACGAAGGCACTTGACGAGCTAGTGGTCTACACTGCGCATCCTTGGTCTAAGGTGTACGGTATGTAAAGGGCTTTGATCCGAGTTGTCCTATGGAATTCCTTGGGCTCGGATTTGGTTGATATAACTTGTGTGTTATGTATGTGGATATGTGTATGTGATTATGTGTGTTACTGCATTAATTATTTATGCACGAGCGTCCTACGGGACTAACACTACGTCGACTATAGATAGACTTATATAAACATACATATGCGTTTAATGTGATAACATGACAATTACTTGATATAATACCCTTAGTATTAATATTAAGTATATGGTACTTAGGCATGAGTCACGACATTGTCGGTCTCTAGATCATGGATCTTGAACATGAATATAACCTAGATTATTTCTAGGTATGCGTGAGACCCATTGGGCAGCTAATTAATAAATTGTATTCTCCATAAGACTAAGAGCATATCTTAAACATTATGGGAGAGAGATGGTGTGAGTTGAGGTGAGGAATCCAGTGTAGTTTACGAACTACCTGGTTGTGCATTGTGATCACTGAGGGGTTCCCGATCGGGTTCCGCTCCAGGTTTAAACCCAATGAGCCCTATTTGGATCGCGGGTCAGGTGGCTACGGCCTTTATATGGACACCTTACGAGGCAAAGTGAATAGTCAGGGGCCTCCGGACCTCTGGCGAAATGAGCACCTTTGTGTGTACGGGAGGACTACTGTCCATGGTGAGGTTATCGGGTTGTCCTAACATGAGGCCCACTGGTTTTTAATTGACATGGTTTGGATGGATGGGGCCTTGAAGGCCAAATTCGATTAACTAAGGATGGTGTTCGCCACGGTGTTTATTCAGTATTATTATTCGATATGTTCGATATACAATTGTTGTTTGTGATGTATGACTGTTTGAATTGGATGGATGATTATGAACTTATGCATGTATATTACAGTATTGATTATAACTGTAAAATGGAAAAGCATGAAACCAATCCAATAATAAGATGGTTAAAATGACTAAGTGACCATTAGGGTCCAGGCCCGGCATACTCAGTGTTTATCGCTGAGACTACACTCATTGTGCAGGTTGTTGATTATCTCGAAGCCGAAGTGCGGGAACAGGGTAGTTAGAGTTTATTTTAATTACCGCACATGGAGTTTATTTGTATAACGATGTCAGACTGGGAATTGTATTATGGTACGGTTATGTATATTCAGGATTGGGTAGACGCTCACTTGTCGACGTTTATGGTTTATGGACTTAGTATGATGTATAGGAGTTATCTCGTTATCACAGCGGTTAGCAGTTTGTTTATGTTGGTGTTGGATATAGTTTGGCTTCGTTACTCGCATGGGCGAGTAATAGCCGGTGACACCCGAGTGAGTATTGTTGTTATTATTTATTCTTCCGCTGTAAGACGTTTTATTTATTGCTACGAGAGAGATTATTATGTGTTTAAGGAGAGGGGTGTTACAAAAGTGGTATCAGAGCGGAGTACCGCTCTGATGACGAGAGAATAGGTTGAGACAGTGAGGTTAGGACTTGGGAGATTACGGGAAACGTTTGTGAGGTACGAGACGACTCGTCTTAAAAGATATTGTTTTTAGTAACGCAAATTGCGTGATATATTAGCCTTAAAGGCAATTCAATATCTACTGGTTGTGTACGGTAAATTACTGAGTATTTATGTGACATACTGTGCTACAGATGTCTGGGGGAACTAGGGGGCGTGGTACTGGTAGAGGTGGAAGCGGTGACCCCGTGATTCCAGGAGTTGCAGAGACGATTGCTGCCGTTCTCGCACAGCTTGGTACTCAGATTGGAGGAACACCAGCCCACCCGCCACAGCCCAGGGAAACGAACTGGATGAAGTCAGTTTCCGAGACCCGACCACCTACATATTCTGGGGAGCCAGACCCCGTAGCCTTGGAGCGTTTTATTGTTGAACATGAGAAGACCTACGAAGCTTTGCAAGTACCTGCCGACAAGAAGGTCGTCATTGCTACTTTCCATCTGAAGGATGCAGCCAGCACTTGGTGGAGGTTGGTCAAGGACCATCACCTGGCTACGCCTGACTTTTCGTGGGCTGCCTTTGTCGAGTTGCTGAGGGGGAAGTACTACCCGACACATCTCAAGCAGAAGAAGCGCCGTGAGTTCGAGACATTATCCCAGGGAGGTCTGACTGTGGATGAGTACTATGCTCGATTCATTGGTCTGCTGGACTTCATCCCCGGTATTGATTACTCAGGGACCGTGAAGGTCGAGAAGTTCCGGGGGGGATTGTTGTTTCGCATCCAGATGGCGATGGGTGCTACCCACTATTCTACTATCCAGATATAATCATGAAAGCCATAAATTCTTTACTTACTACATTACCGATTAACTTTGTGAGAACTTACCAATCAGATTCCAGGAGTGTTGTGACGCTGCCTCGAGGAAGGAGCTAATGCTCCAGACTCGGGAAGAGACTCTCGGGACAAAGAAGAGAAAGAACCTTGAGGGAGAGTCTGAGGGTGGAGGAGCATCTCCAGGCGATAGCCAGAAGAAGGGAAAGTAAGGACTTATCCCATTCTAGATTGTTTACCATATTAAATACCTTATGAATGCTGACCCAGAACCTTGAACAGGAAATTCTTTCAAAGAAAGGGCAGCAGGGTCACCAGGGAGCTAAGGGGAAAGAGCCCGTCCTTCGGTTACCGACCCAACTATAGATGCTCAGCCTTTGAGATCCGCGCCTCTTAAGGGTGAGAACGCCTACCTCTTAAATTCAATTGTCACCTTAACCTTTATATCATTAGATTTTAACTTAAACTAAATACTACCATCAGGCACCGGACAGCCCCAGCGCCATTTCTATTGCAAGCGTGGAAAGGATCATCCTGGGGTCGACTGCAGCGGCCGCAAAGTTGAGTGTCGGTGCTGCAAGAAAGAGGGCCACCGGGAGTTCGAGTGCTGGATGAACCCTGAGGGCCGTAACTACAGGCCACCAAGGAATACTCAGAAGACCTCAGTTGGAGGATCTGGAGTACCACGAGGCGGTCAGGATGGCCAGACTCTACTGATGCTGGAGCCCAGAGAGGCAAGGGAGTAGATAGGGCATGAGTACTCTAAACTCCATGAGACCGCTGGTGGAAGACTTTTGCTTACCTTGTTATGTACTTACCTTGGATGTTAGACAGAGATATGTTGTAAATATGTGGGAGTGTGTCATTGACCACTTTTTTCTGTGTATGACTTTTGGAACTATTTTTGTGGACTCGATACGAGTAACCTTGGAACCTTGACGGATATATATATATGAACAGAATGTTAATGCTTACATTATCATGTAGCCCATACTTAACGACGCAGAGTCATGAGACCGGTAATTACTGAACCAAAATTTCCACCTGCATGGCGCACTTGCTATTGCAAGTGCTATGACAATTAAACCACTGAAATTTCCATCTGCCTTGCGCACTTGCTACAGCAAGTGCTGCAACTGTAGCTACTACTAATTTTAATCTCTTATTATATACTAAAATTTTAATACCAATTTTCATATCAACATTTCATACAAACCTTAAGATTAGAAATCTGTGAAACCTCGGGAAGACCGTTAGTCCAACCACTACAACTGAAGAAATTATACAGCCACTGTAATTGTAAACCACACCAGTTTAATTGTTCGAGAATTTCCAGATAGGGCTTATTAGCCAAATACCATCATTGTATACCTGCATTTAATGCTAATCACTACCAGTGATGAATGTTTAGTCCATATGGACAAGCATACCCTTTGTAGATGCACCACCGTCAGTGAGGATGGTTGGGAAGTGAAGAGCCAAGTTGCTCAAGCTATTATGCAATCTGCAATATATCCAATTTAACGGATGAGGGAACGAATATGAACTATGGATGAGATATGATCATGATAAACAGAGAGGAAAGGAATATGTGTTGTACTCAATGAGATCGAATTAAGAGAGCCAATTTTGCTAAATATAACACAAATTTTACTTACACCGAGCTGAATAACCCCGGCTTATGGCACGAATTACCACCGATGCCACTAGAGCAATAGCACTTATAATAAGATAACCAATAATAGGAACTAATAAACAATTAAAAGGACATCCATCAAAAGGGAGATTGACAATAGAATACTTCACAATAGTCGTGTGACGGACATTACCAGTTTACTAAACGAGACATGGGATGACCGCACTCCGATAGGAGCATGTGGGCCTGACAGACTTATTTATGAGTTAGTCGGGTAAGTAGTAATGTATCAGTACGGTACCCCATGTATGTAGACAAGTAGTGTTAGGAACACGAGAAGTAGTCAACTTCGTACTAAGGACAGTAATGCAGATTACCTCGAAGATGGACGAGAAGAGCAGTAGTTAAACCAACGGGCTAGAGAAACCAAGAACCTTTGACACAGAGCAGTAGACAGTATATAGTGAAGACAAGGAAACCTTTCAAGGACGTGAACACTAAGGATAGGAACATGGAAACCCATTATGGACGAATATTATGTAGAATCCTCATAAGGATCTAGCAAATTCTTGCAATCCAGAGGAAATCTACCAGATGATGTGGACATAAACGCGTGACTACACAATGATGAGAGACAAAGCTAATATACTAGCAAATACCTTAAGCGAGGAACAATGGACTTGGAATGTACCACTCACATGATAATTCGCTCATCATATTTGTTGGACTCATTAGATATTAGCTGCTGAGAGTTTACGCCTCTGCACTCTATAGGACTGAGTGATTTGGTATTGCACTTGTGCAGTTATTAATCTAGTGGGAATACGGGAAGATGTAATGGATATCAACACAAGTATGTATCAAAGAACTGCAACAGTGTGTTACTCCGGAACAAAACCACTTGGAGACACGGATGACAAGCTTTATCTCCGTGGACATGTAGGCTGGTATGTCTTAGTATTACAAAGACAAGTGCAAAGAGCACTGAGTACTAACAATAGCCAATGTCAAATTACACCTCAAGCTGAATATCAGTGAGAGAAGACACACGCATGTATGCTAGTGATCCAAACGAGAGGATACACAACAATGAAAAGAGGCAAACTGAGCCTATGTTCATGGGTCTGCACCTCAGTACGGAGCGAGTGGGCCCATTAGAACGAACTTGGGAGAGAGCACAAATAGTTCAGTGCCTCACCCTTTATGTATTGTGGAGCCCGGAGGGGCTAGAGTCATACCCGTCTCTCTGATATGAGGATAATCCACGAGTTGGAGAACTATATGAGAGCCAAGTATCCAGCGCTCCTTGTTGAACGGCTGTTGTATACTTGTGGGGTACGGGGGCGTAACCAGTGGCGGATCCAGAAATCTTGTTTAGGGGGGGGGGGGGGGCTAAAAAAAATTTGACACCCAGAAATTGTTTAGGGGGGGCTAAAAATTTTTTTGCACTAATTTTCTTTAAAACTTTATATTATGTTGTATTTTTAAAAATTTATAAGAGTAATTTGACAAATTTTCAAAATTTTCAGGGGGGGGGGGGCTAGAGCCCCCTAGCCCCCTCTCTCTATCCGCCTCTGGGCGTAACCCTTTTTAAGGGGGGTAGAGCCTCTTGGCTGTGCACGTGTGTGCACTAAGTTTTGTTGTTTCGTATGCGGGTCATACAGTAGTTTGTGGTATGCGGGGCATACGAGGTTTGTTTGTTTGTTTTGTATGCATGGCATACAGTGAATTGGTGGTATACGGGGCATACGATGTTTTGTTGGTTATGTTTGGACGTTGTTGGTTTGTTTGTGTGTGATGTGCACTTGTATGTATTTATCTTATGAGATACTTGCTTGAATGTAGTATTTACACCCATGTGTGTAATACCTTCTTATGATACTTGTGATATATATATATTTATATTACCTTGTAGAATGATTACATATGGTATTGCCTAGATACGAAATGAATCATTAGATGTGGAATGTGGAAGGATGGTATGTTATGGACACCTCGGGGAGGTTGTTAGGGTTGTAGAATTGATAGGAAATAATGGTGCTGATGGATCACCTATATCCATATATGATTGAACTAACGCCACAAAGTGATGGCTATGTGCTGTATAAGCACAATACGATGTGTGTAAATGATATATCACATAGATATACATTATGGGATATATGGGTAGTTATTAAAACACCTATTTGGATGGAGCGACTTCGGGACGAAGTCTTCTTAAGGGGGGTAGATTGAAATACCCCAAACTAATAAAACATGGATTAAACATCTAATCACAATAATTAAGGCCTAAACATGCCTTAAAAGTCAATTGAGAACAACAATGGTCAACACAAAGCAAGATATCGCACCCTTTGACTGTTTAGGGTAAATACATACCCAAATGAACTTCTTAGGACCTAAAACTTTGTCCTAAGAATTTTAACACATAACTAAACATACTACAATCATTGTACAACACTCTAACACAAAGAACAAGCATTTACATGCTTCAAGGTCAAGTAGGGCAAAAATGTGCTCTAAGAAACCTTAAAGGTCTTATGACCTCTATTTGATATAAAATCGGATTTCTAAGATCAATTATCATGTAAGGAACACAACAAATTTGTTCGCAAAGAAAACCAAGCTCAGAAACACCTTGTGACACAAAATGTGCACTAAAACGCCTTAAAGCACGTTTTTGTGTATGAGCTCTAAGATATTGACTTTTTGTCACTTTAAAGACTAGATTACATTCTTTATATCATTAATGTGACATGATAGACTATATTATAAAGTCTAAATCAAAGTTTAAAAATAAAATCAAAATGGGTGATTTTGGGTGAATGGTACCCAAAATAACATTTAATTACTAAACTTAAATCATGGTCAAATGTCACCCATTGACTTAGCCACCTATTGCTGACCTCTTATGCGGTCATACACATCCATTTAGCCATCTAAAATATCTCCTAATGAGTCATCTATTACTATGCAGTAAAGTAACATTAAATAACATAAAAAGCAAAACTAGCTTTCTTACCTCATTACCTTTCTTCCCAGCCGACTTCAAGCAGCTCCATCCTCTCTTTTGCTTCTCCAAACCGTAAGAAAACACCATATATAGAAGAGAACACCAATTGACATAGGTAAGCTTATTAAGCCATTTTATGTTCATTCTCTTCACTTTTCTTTCCTCTTTCCATGGAACTAAGCATCAACCATTTCCATCCATGGTTCTAGGTTGTTTTGGAGGTTAAAATAAGGGTAATTCTTGGCTGTAAGAAGGGAAGAATGAGGAGAATTCTAATCTTGTTCTTAAGGTATAAAAATGTGCTTTAAGCACTTATGTCTTCATTCTCTTCAATTCTGGTTGGAAAGCTTTATTCCTTAGGCTTATAATCTTCTTCTTAACATGATTATTCAGTTGATATATCAAGAGCTTCAAGGAATAGCCAAATCCATGCCAAAAACACCATTTTTGGCATTTTAATCAAGGTGAAAATTAGCCATCTTCTTAGCTGATTTATTCCAGTTTTAAAGCTTGATTTAGGAGACCTTTTGGTTCTCTTGTTCTTCTGTAAAAACAGGCCGAAGAACACCTTTGCTTGCCTTGTTATTCTAAGGTAAATTTTAACTTGAAAATATACATTAAACACTTATAATGATTAGCTCTTGTTTAGAGACTAATCATGCCTTAATTGTTACTTGAAAACATATAAATAAAGCTGTGGAAAATTTATCTCTAAGCATCCGTGGCCAAACAAGGCCTAAACTTGGCAAAAATAAGGTATAAATCACTTAAACCTTCACTTGGTATATTAATATGTGTTTATACATATGGTATAATATTTCCGTGAGTGATATGGTTATTAAGGTCTTATTTTGACCTTAGGTGATTAAGGAATGTTTTAGTAAATTTATATAAGTAATTAACTAACATAATTGTCAAATTTAAGACATTATGTAGAAAATTGGTAAATATGCAAAACATATGGGAGAGGCCGAGAGTTTAAAGTATTTTTGGGCATTTATGTGTAATTTATTTTATAAGCTAATGTTTGTAATAAGGCCATGTACTTTAGGCCATTTTATTTATGTATTTATAAGGTTTTAATTAAGTTTAGGTGATAAAAATATATTACCGCAAGGTATAGGGGTTTAATGTGTAATTAAATTTAATTTGGGGGCTATATAATAGTAAAGCCGAAAATCAGAGGTTTAAATGAGTTTAAATAAAAATTATAAGATTTTATAAAGTTTTGGGGTTAAATGGTAATTTCTGAAAAATAAGGGTACAAACCGTAATATATGGAAATTAATGGTCAAGGCAATACTAAGGAGGTCAACCTTGACCATATGGTAGGCTTTGACCAAATTAGATAAGTTAAATAACTTATTTAAGGTTTTATAATAAGATAAGTATTTAATTGTAACATTTTTATAACATATGTGGTAAATATGTTATTACCGAAACTAAAGGGTGTAAAATGGTATTAAACACCCATGGCCTGTTAGGAATTTTTAGGAATTTATTTGGTTGATTTTGGAATTAAAATAATATATGTGGTGAAATAGTAAATACCGAGATTATATGGGTTAGGAATGTTAATTATAACCCTTTGGTGGAATTTGGTGATTTTTAGAATAATATAAGAGTATTTAATAAGATATATGTATAATATATAGTTTTAAATATTATAAAACTATATGTTATAAATTGGGCCAAATGGCAATTATAGAAAGTGGAAGGGTAGTAAAATAATATGGAACAGCATAGGGGTCTGTTCGCATATTGAAAATGTTATAACTATAGGTTATATTTATATTAAGGTTTAAAATGTTATAATATATGATATATATTACATAACATTATATATGTGGTCAAATTATAAAGTTGGAAAGTTAAAGGGGTTGAAAATTAATTTAGAACAGAATCATGGTCTGTTCGGTTATTAAATAAAATAACCTTAGGTTATACCCATTTATAAGTTAAAAATGTTATATTATATGGTATATATAACATGGTATAAATTATGGGGTGATTTTGTAAATAATTAAAACTATGGGTTATGGAAGAAATAAGGTTATAACATAGTTGCCTATGCGGCAATATAAATAGTTTTGTATAAAAACTATAGGTTATAAGTTAAAGGAAATAAAAATATCATATTATATGATATTAGTATATGGTATAACATTACATAATGTTATGGGGTTAAAATGAAATTTAAAAGAAATATAGTGCTGTACCGAGAGTAAAAAGGTTGGAACAATGAATTTTAGACTATGGTCTACAATGTTATAATGTTATAACAAATATAGGTATGAAGGTGGTTTAGATGGAATTAATGTAAGTAAGGATATTCACATTAAATAATGTGACAAACTATAAATAAATAGGATTTATAAACTAAGGTATAGATTGAATAAACCTTAGGAGTTGTAATTATACAACATAAAATGTTACATAATATTAGGACAATAATCTTAATATAAGTTGTATAATATAATACAATTAATGGGAATAATCATCTAATATAAGATGATAAAAATGTAACATATAATATAAGAGTTTTACAACTCATGGAACTTACCTATATGGTAAATATATACATATGCGAGAATAATGTATATAAGGATGGATATATATTATGGTTGGAAACCATATAATATAATGGTCGAGATTATTACATGGAAATAGTTTATAAACTATATGTTATAAGTTTTTGAAGGGAAATATAGTTTACTAAAGATAATGGATTATATAATACAATGTATTATAATAGATGGTGGAAAAATAATACAATATAATAAGTAATGCATGCATACATGCAACTATAGGTTATATACCTAAATTAAATGATGGATAAGATTAAAGAAATATAATGAATTAAACTTAAATAGTCGAAACATTTTGACATACGAGTTTTAGTAACAAAGCCGACAGGTTTAGAGAAACCCGTAACAATTAACTGTAGAAATCCGGGGATGAACTGTCGGGGTTACTCGTTATTCGGAAATACCGGATTTAGTTAGTCATGGAGACTGACTTATAGTTTATTACCGTTTAGATCATACTTCAGACGAAGGCGCTTGACGAGCTAGTGGTCTACACTGCGCATCCTTGGTCTAAGGTGTACGGTATGTAAAGGGGTTTGATCCGAGTTGTCCTAAGGAATTCCTTGGGCTCGGATTTGGTTGATATAACTTGTGTGTTATGTATGTGGATACGTGCATGTGATTATTTGTGTTACTACATTAATTATTTATGCACGAGCGTCCTACGGGACTAACACTACGTCGACTATAGATCGACTTATATAAACATACATATGTGTTTAATGTGATAACATGACGGTTACTTGATATAATACCCTTAGTATTAATATTAAGTATATGGTAACCTAAGTAAAACACTTAGGCATGAGTCACGACATTGTCGGTCTCTAGAGCATGGATCTCGAACATGAAATAACCTAGATTACTTCTAGGTATGCGTGAGACCCATTGGGCAGCTAATTAATAAATTGTATTCCATAAGACTAAGAGCATATCTTAAACATTATGGGAGAGAGATGGTGTGAGTGGAGGTGAGGAATCCAGTGTAGTTTACGAACTACCTGGTTGCGCATTGTGATCACTGAGGGGTTCCCGACCGGGTTCCGCTCCAGGTTTATACCCAACGAGCCCTATTTGGATCGTGGGTCAGGTGGTGAATACCCCAAACCTTAATGCGTTAATTAATTATGTAATTATAATTTTCTAAGGCTAATTAAGTCCTTAAGATCATTGGTGAAGAAATGAAAACCAAAAGAAAAAGGAAATGCGTAAAAATCACAAAACGTGAAAATACGTATTTAATTATTTTAGGAGGTACATAACCTTCATTAGGGCT
>JAIOTZ010000663.1:0-46125 GCA_023374045.1 Limonium bicolor
AAAACTTTCTGTATATGTGAGAAAAACTTTCTCGATTGAGAAGAGGTTTCTGTGATGTGAGAAGAGTTTTTCCTTTAAAATTCCACAAAATTGTTTCTTTGAAAACTTGATGAAACTTGGATAAAATGATGATTTTGAGACTCTTTTGGTTTTTGGATTCTGAAAGGAATTCACAGATTGAAAGTGAATTGAGAAGGGATTGGGCTCGAAAAATGTGCTGGAATTGATTTGATTTGGTTTGACTTGTGTGGGCTTGGACCGAATTTGGGCCAAGGCTTGGGCTGATTTTTTGTGAGCTCAAGTTTTGGTTGTGGATTTGGATTGATCTTTTTGGTTTTGGGCTGGATGGGTATTTGGGCCGGATGGGTATTTGGGTCGGATGGGTATTTGGGCCGAGTGTGGGTTTTGGGCCGAGTGTGGGTTTTTGGGCCGAGTGTGGGTTTTGGGCCGAGTGTAGGTTGTTGGGCTGAGCTGGATTTGGGCCGAGGTTAGGTTTCGGGCAGAGCCATGTAGAATTGGGCCAGATCATGTGGTATTGGGCCGGTCATGTGGTATTGGGCCTCGATTTGGATGTTGTGGCATTGGGCCTTAGATTGGATGATGTGGTATTGGTCCTTGGGTTTGGGTCATGTAGTATTGGGCCACATGTTTGGGGCCGTGGACTTGGGCTTTGGGCCGAGTGTGGGTTTTGGGCCGAGTGTAGGTTGTTGGGCTGAGCTGGATTTGGGCCGAGGTTAGGTTTCGGGCAGAGCCATGTAGAATTGGGCCAGATCATGTGGTATTGGGCCGGTCATGTGGGATTGGGCCTCGATTTGGATGTTGTGGCATTGGGCCTTAGATTGGATGATGTGGTATTGGTCCTTGGGTTTGGGTCATGTAGTATTGGGCCACATGTTTGGGGCCGTGGACTTGGGCTTTGGGCCGTGGACTTTGGGTCGAGAGTGGTGTGGTTTGGGCCATGGGCTTGGACAATGGGCCGGGTGTGGTGGAATTGGGCCATGAGTTTGGGCTCTGTGTGGTAGAGTTGGGCCATGAGTTTGGGCTCTGTTTGGGCCGGATGTAGTGGAGTCGGGCCATGATTTTTTGCGGGCTTCAAGCTTCGGGTTGTGGGCTTCCGGGTCGAGTATTGGGTTTTTGAATTCGGGTTTTGGGCTGTGAATTTTCTGGGCTTGGGCCGTGGGTTTTTGGATTTGGGCTGTGGGTTTCCTGGATGTGGGCCGTGGGTTCTTGGATTTGGGCTGGGTTGGATGATGAGGTATTGGGCTTTGGGTTTCGATTTTGGGCTTCGGGTTTGGGCCTCGGGCTTTGGTTTTTGGGCTACGATGGTGGAACTTCAGGCTAGACTTGTGAGGTAGGAGGATTGATTTATGAACTAAAGAGTTTGGACCAGATTAGTGGATTTTTGAAGTTGTGGGCCGGATTGGCTCTTGGGAGTGGGCTAGCAACAGTAAGTTAAAACAGGGAGAGGGTTTGAATTTTGAAAAGTGATGAATGAACCGAGAGACAATCCTGGTTTGGGCCTTCTTTTTTTTTTGGAAAGATGATCAAAGGAGAGGGTCTTGGATCAGAATGGAATAATGAGGTTTATTAACCAATTAATCTTGATTATGGGTGTGTTGAGGGTAAAGGAGGATTCCACCCACATAAAACGAATGAGAGACCCGTTAGGCATGGGGTGGTTTCACATCCTAAACCCTCCTAAATAGCCTTAAGGGCTTGTTTCTTTAAAGTTTTTTATTCTTATATACATATAAGGGTGGTTTGAGTGTTTTCTGAAGTTATAGGGGGTTATTGCCCCACGAAACGAATGAGAGACCCGTTAGGTGTGGGGCGATAATGCATCCTAAACTTTTCTGTTAGCTTAAAAGGTCCTAAGAGGAATAACTAGGGCTTAAATAGAGTAGTCCGAGTCAAACAGTGGGTGGAAATTTCGTAAGAAACAAATCAAAATGTAGACAAGAATGCGTACACACCACAGGACAACCAGACATGAGTAAAGTGCAGACCACAAGCGAGAGAATAAGCAAACTGAAGTCAAGTTACCAAAACCAGGAAAATTTCAAATGCGGCTTAAACCACGAAAACCCATTCCATTTTATTTTATCCCTTGTTTACTGCTTATCAAATGCCTAAGTCGGCCGATCTAAGAATCTACCAGATTATACACAGATCACCAATGAATTCTGAGGAGATTTTGACTCAATCGAAGCTTTATCTAGAGCCTAGGTGATCATACTAGAGGGTTAAACAGTTCAACATCAATTCAAGAACCTAGCCTAGACTTCCAGCTGACCTTATCAAACATGTTCTTTATCGGTGCCGAGAATATAGGTTCATGGAATTACCAAAGCGGACTCCTAATCATCTTCCTGTTTGTTATTAGGTAAACAAAACTACCAACTAAACTACTGAAGAGAAACAGATAGTGCAGCAGGTTAAAGATTGCCATTATTAATCCCACCGATTTCCAGACAAACAAAGTAAACCCTGGGGTTTCTATCAACTTTATATATCTACATAAATCTGAACAGACCTTAGAGGCTAAAATTCAGTGGTTCCCCTCCTAGAAGTGAGATGAAACGACATCTACACACCAACAGAGATCATGCTTACCGAGCGTATATTTTCAGAACTAAAACAAACAAACCCAATCTGCATGTAACCATCAGAAGACTTGACAAAGATATAGAGCACCCACACAACGTATGGACAATAATATTCATGGAGACCCAAAGAGTAATTATAGGAGCCAGAATTAATACCGAAGGAAGAGTATCTACAATTTCCTGCAAATCTCATAACACCAGAGATAAAACAACATTAGTTCAACAGGTTAGCAAGGAAAACGAGATAAGTTTCACAGAATGAAACTGTACCCTCTGCCGAACATCCAAGATGGTGAGACTAAACTCTTCATTAGAAGAACAGACACTCAATGGCTACACGAAGTCAGAAGATTTGGAGTCTTATTCGTAACTTAGGCCAAGAATAATAGAGGAGATTCGCAGGGTAAACCACCAAGTAGAATAAGAGCAACAGGGGTGAGGCTCTCGACTGGAGATGGACCAGTGTACTCGTTAATAGCAAATCCAAACAGAAACATAGTATGAGAACGGACAATATTATGACTGGAGATGGACCAGTTTTGCTCGCAATTTACGAATCAGGAAACAACCATGGAATCGGGACTGAAATGAACCAGTCTTGTGATGTTATGGGGGCATTAAAACTGAGCAACTCGAATACATATGCACATAGGGGACTAATATTAAGCACACCCCGACCTGTTCGTGGACTTCAATGCCCATACCAGGTTATACGACAGAAAGAAAAATCGGGGCATCCAGAGAAAACCAGTTTGCTTGTTCATCGATTTCAAACGATTTTGAAGACCCCACAACCCATCATGGGTTAGGGACCGACTAAACCGGAGCAATGCTTTCAAAAAAAAAGAAAGAACAAAAGGGAAAGGGAAAATGAAAGTCGAGACAAAGGAACAACGGGATGACAGTTCCTCCCAAAACCAGAAAGCCTTCGAAATGGGGAATTCGAAGCTTGTTTTCGATTTCATTGCAGCTTTTTGATAGAAGAGGAAAAGGAAGAGGAGTATACTACTTACACTGTTGGTGATGGAGGTGAGTTCGAAACGGTGGGGATTTCCGGTGTGAGTATGGTGGTGGTGGTAGCGATTCGGAAATGTTTTCACAGTGATTTTGAAATGGGAGAAGACAGAGAGTATGAAATCGAGAGGATTTCTGGGGTTTCCTGGCTTACAAATTCGACTTCGAGAGGAAGAAGAGAACGGGCAGCGACAACGTTTCTGGGTTTTTTGTTCTTCTTCTTTTCGAATACCGGTAGAGTAAGGGACACAGGCACCAGATAAAACAGAAGAAGAATGTTGGGGATTGATGTCTGCCGGGTTCAAAAAACGTGTCCACTGTAGGTTTTTCTAAGGTTGTTTTATAATGTGAGAAAGACAGATGTCTAACTAGGGTTTCTTTTTAGATTGTAGTGGGCTTCAGTAAGGAATAAAGTCGGACCCAAAGCTTGGGCCTGCTGCTGGGTGAGCTTACTACTGAAGAAGGGAAAAAAAAAGAGTCTAGCATAAAAAAAAACGCCTCCACCGAGTTTCGAACTCGGTACCATCAGTTTCTTCCCTGAATACCCTGACCAACCGAGCTATGATTGCATTCGGTATACAGATGCGAGGAAATCAGACAAATGTTATGTTACGAGCCGGGGCAAAACAAGGGGAAATGTCTTTCGTGGAACGTTTTAAAAACCAACAAAAGGTGTATACGAAATGAGGTCAGTTAAACACAGATTTCAACAAAAGCTCGTGCTCCTTTTCCATAGGAATGTGAGGTCTAAATACCGGTAAAAAGAAATTCCTTTAGTTGAAAACGGGGACGACCGCCTTGTTTTTGAAAGCATGTTCATTTTTTGAATTTTTGTTTTAAAATAAAACGGGTGAGAATTTTTGGTGTCTACAGATGGCTCCCCTTGATTCAATTCTGCAATAGAAAGCTTGCAGAATTGGATCAAGGTTGACGGGACGCCAAAAATTCTCACTGAGGTTTTATGCGTGCACCGAGATGCGGTTGCAAATGGAACACTGTACGGATGCAACGGGAAAAATTACACGATAGGAGGATGCATGAGGACTTAAGACGAGCCTCAACTAGACCTCTTGACATCTAGCTATAGGACTTATGACAAGCCTATAATGCAATTGAAAGTACGAGGACTTATGATGAGCCTCAACTAGACCTCTTGACATCTAGTCATAGGACTTATGACGAGCCTATGATACTAACAATTAGGTTGATTGGGTGCACGAGGACTTATGACGAGCCTCAACTAGACCTCTTGACATCTAGCTATAGGACTTATGACGAGCCTATAATGCAATTGAAAGTACGAGGACTTATGACGAGCCTCAACTAGACCTCTTGACATCTAGTCATAGGACTTATGACGAGCCTATGATACTAACAATTAGGTTGATTTGGGTGCACGAGGACTTATGACGAGCCTCAACTAGACCTCTTGACATCTAGCTATAGGACTTATGACGAGCCTATAATGCAATTGAAAGTACGAGGACTTATGACGAGCCTCAACTAGACCTCTTGACATCTAGTCATAGGACTTATGACGAGCCTATGATACTAACAATTAGGTTGATTGGGTGCACGAGGACTTATGACGAGCCTCAACTAGACCTCTTGACATCTAGCTATAGGACTTATGACGAGCCTATAATGCAATTGAAAGTACGAGGACTTATGACGAGCCTCAACTAGACCTCTTGACATCTAGTCATAGGACTTATGACGAGCCTATGATACTTTGTGGGGTTGTACGAAACCCGATGCTTTGAGTGGTTGATTTGGGATTGGAATGCTTTTCGGTTGCTCCTGTGAGGGATGTGATAGATGTTGCCCTTGGCTTTGCCAGTGCGGGACTCATGTTTCGATTTTATTTTAACAATCTCGCCCGATGTGCACTGTAGTTTCGGGATCCTATAGGACTCTTGGCTCCAGAGTTCGAGATGGCTCCGGTTTGATATGTGATTCCCTTGTGAGCAATGACTCTGGGATAGTTGATGGTTTGGCTTTGATATGATCCGAGGGCTCCGGTATGATCGGATGGCTCCACTGCGGTCGGGTGGCTCCAGTGTGGTTGGATGGCTCCGACAGGATTCATTACCCCAATATGAGCAACGACTCTGAGATGAAGGGTGGGTTTCAATTTCGATTGAGATTTTTGGGATGGTTGGTGGCTTTTGCTTTGGTTCGGATTTTGAGTCAAGTGGTGGGTTGATGTGATTTGTCTACTTTGATGTGGTTGGCACTTTTTTTTGGTCGTGGATGGGTGGCTTTGGTATGGTCAGTTACGGCTTCAGATTATTCGAGATGGCTCTGAAATAGCTCGGGATGGCTCCGGGGAGGCTACGAGATGGCTCAGTGGTGATGGCGAGGAGGAATGGGGAACTTTTGCCCGTGAGGTGGTCACACCCTGGACGGGCTGCCTACGTACTCAATTCCGTATTGAGATCAGACCTGACATAGTTCGAAAACTCTGCAAGCAAGGGCTTGGTGACGAAATGGCTCTGACATAGATTTGAGGTGGCTTTCGTATTGTTCTCTAACTGTTGGGATAGCCTCTGTGTAGCTCTAGGGATGGTCTCAAAGTTTTGAGGATGGCTCCAGCTTGGCTTTAGGAGTGATATTGATGAGACTTGGGTGTGGCAGTGGATGGCTCCGCGGTGATCTTTGCATGGCTCTGGATGGCTCCAGCATGACATGGATGGCTCCAAAACGGTTCGAGGCAGCTCGAATATAGTATGGGATGGCTCGGAAATTATTCGATGCAACTCAAAAGGTAGCCCGGGATGGCTCTGAAGTGCTTTGATGTAGTTCGAGGATGGCCCGGATGGCTTTCATAATGATTCGATTTAGCTCAAAGATAGCCCGGAATGGCTCCAGCTCGATTTCTTTGATAGGAAGTTTTACTTCAACCGCAGCAACTGAAGTCGACTTTCAGCGAGACTAGGCAGAGTTCTTATCAATCAGATGTTGGTGATGGAGTGCTTATGATGCATGCAAATATTAAATGCTAGATACGATGCAAAATGCATATGCAGTTTTTGGAGAGAAGGTGTGGTCCTGTCTCTATTGACATGAGGTTTACGAATATAAGACATCTTCCGCTCGATCTTGAGTGATTGTTGAACTATAATGCGTGAATCACTTTCCTCTCATGGAGGGATACGGGTCAATCTCTCGTGAGTATGGCCGTGTGTGCTATTGGTGTGATGATGCTCTTGATGCTCAGAGCAGTATTTTTCTTAGAATTTCTTTCGAGGTTTTGGACTTTCCGATCCTCACAAATTTCTCACCTGCAACGGGGTAGGCTGTTTATGATTTGGTGCTCACATTGGAGATTCACTCGCACTCATAAGACCTCGTGGGGTAAGGTCACACTCATTCGCTCATGGTCCCTTTGGTATGACGGGACATGTTGATAATGAGTACGAAGCTTATGATTCATGTTTCAGATCCGGTACTTTCAGTTAACGCTCATCGACTAACGAGTCAGAGGTTTTTATTAGGTTATAACGGGGCTAAGGGGTATGATGTATGTCACATGGGACTGGATGATTTATTTGGGAATTGTGGAGCTTTTGTGCAATAGAGGATATGTTTCGCCTTCACCACGGGTGGAATGATTAGACGGGTTTCGATAACCTTTTGTTGGTTTCTATGGGACATTAATGGTCTTTTTGATCTGGATTTCTCCTTCTTGTCTCTTCTGGTGTATGGTTTGAACTTTATTCTCATTTTTGTGTTTTTGAAATTGCATTTGGCTCATCGACTTTCTCAAACGTTCTTTTGCTTTGTATTTTGGCTTTCAGCTTTGAAGTTGCGTTGACTCGTCGATCTTCTCGAATATTTTCGGTGTTCTTTTTGGTATTTGGCTTTGGAGTTGCATTGACTCACTAATTTCTTTGAACATTTCATTTGATGTTTTGTGAAAGATGGTGGGGAGGGGCCATGGCTCCGGCTCCTTTGAGCTCCTCTATTGCAAAGGTAAGTATGTATATGTCGGGTGGCATGTTGTGGAGTTCGCAGAAAAAGGGTTATTGTGAAAAGCTCAGCGGGGCTCACTAAGGGACTATGTACAGGGCAGTCAAAGCTTTTTGGTTTTGTGAAGATTTTTATTCCTAAGTGCCTCGTCATTCTCATTAGTCAATGATTGTTTTCTTACTACTTCTCGAATCTTTGCATGAATCACAGTTCGTGTCTTGTTATCAACATTGATCTCGCTATGAATTGTGCCTCTCCATGTACCGAAGGAATGCACAAGTCGCTCATGGTTTTACCTCTATAGACTCGCTCTATCTCCCCTCATCGCTCGGTGGATGGTCCAATACCCTCTTTTGGAATTCAAGGGAAAATACCGCTCTTCGCACACTACTCACTTGGTTTGTGGTGCCGATTTTGATTGGACCCTTGTGTTCATTGATGGGTCGAGAGTTCATTGGTTCACGCAATCTGTTCAATCAATCTATCATGATTTTCCCGAAGATGTCGTTTCGATATGGGATATGCAAATGCGATTATCTACCATGCGATGTATTGTGGTAATATGGAATTACTATGTATAGGATGCATGGAATGCTGAAAATGATTAGTTGAGATGGTTGACTGAATGTTTTTTTTTGTTTATTTTGTTTTTGGATGCAATGCATGAGTGGTAAGGCTACACCTAGTCTCGCTTGAGTCAAATTCAGCTCATGGTTCAAGAAGCTCGTCCCACTACTGTTGGCCTTGCAGATGGTCTAGCTGTTGGGGTCGTTGTCGGAGTGGTAATTCTCAAATGAGGTCGGGTTGATGGTTGGTCGCTGGATTTTGGGACTTTTAGGGAGTGACAGCTCCCGCATGATGACCCACTGATATGACATGGGCTGTTTCATTTCATTCTGGTCATTGGTGCCCATGGCAGTTATGAAATTGGAAAGGCTAGAACCCCTTTGTGTTTTCTGTTATCCCTCTGATGATCAGGCTTATTTTTTTTTATATTGAGATATTGGAATGAAAGCTGGTGTGGTGAGGTGAGGATGGAACACATGATTATGCATTTTTTTATGTGGATGGACCTTATGCATGATTGGTGAACTCTAATTGATTGGAAATGTATGCGACTCTTTGTAATGAATGTAATGCATGTGGTTTTGCCTCGTGCTCGGTTGCATTTGATGGTGTTGTTTATTTAGGGGATGCCTCCGGTAGATACCGCGAATTTTCACCCCATAAAGCAAAGTTGATGAGTGACATATAACCGTGAGGGGTCGTTCATTATTCGTTCTTTTCATTGTATGTGCATGCCAAAAGAAACCAAGTTTTGGAAAAACAATTTTGAAAACACGTGTTTTCAAAGTGGCGGATTTTCTCAATATGAATTTTGATGCTCGGTCATTCGCAGATAAAATAGGGAGTGAGGAACCCTATACACATTGATCTAAATAAATTCAAAGGGAATGTATAAACCTATACATGCAATCTATTCAGAAATTGACAAGAAAGAAAAGAATGCTAGGGGAAAACCTATACATCAATTCTAAAAGTCATTAAATGGGGGAATTTCGAGATAAACTTCTTTTGAACTCTTCTGGTCTATCTTCATGCTTCTGGTTGATTGCTCGCTCATCTTCGGGCTCTTGGCCGGCTGCTCGCTCGTCTTTGGGCTCTTGACCGGCTGCTCGCTCGTCTTCGGGCTCTTGACCGGCTACTCGCTTGTCTTCGGGCGCTTGCAGTGAAGCGGTACTATGATCAAACAAACGGGCTGGTGTTCTTCTGATTTTCCATAGTTTGAACTTGAATCGGTGTTGCTAATCTTCATATCGCTTGACCCAGGTTGGTACATCTTTGATTTGGTATTTGAACGGTTGGTGTTGACCTTCATGTTGCTCGGCTAACTCCACGGACTGGTGCACCGTCGGCTTTCGGCTCGAACCACGCATTCGAACTTCATGCTGCTCAACTTGCTCCGACGATGGGAATAAGGGGTATTTTTGAGAAAGGAAAGATGAATGATCGAGCACAAAATTTTATGTGAAAATCCACCACTTTTGTGAAAACACGAAATGACTAGAACGCTCCACGGTAATGACCACTGTTCTTGAAGGTGGGCAGAACTTCAAAAATAGCGAGTCACAACATGGGGACTTGGTCATTTATTTTGAAATACGTTTGTGAAAATCAGTTTTTGAAAACTGTTTTCGAAAACTATTTTGAAATGATGTTGAAAATTATTGTTTGTAGAAAGTAGTTTTTTTTTTCAAAATCTATTTTTTGAAAATTGTTTTGGAAATAACATTTTGGTAAAATAAAGTTTTTAAAGATGAAGTGACACGTTTTAAAACCCCGAATGCTTACGAGTGAAATTTAGGTGAGGTTCTAAATTAAACGAGCTCGTAAGAAAGCTTTAAGGGACACACAGAAGAGAGTTCCGAACATTTTAAAAACAGATTGGTTTGAAAAAGTGGTTTGCACACATGTATAGCAAATAGTAAATCGTGGCTATATTTGATGTGGAGCTGTAAGTTTTAGTGTTGGGATAATCACTTTCCAGGTCAATTATGATTCCGTCTCACCGAGGGAACCATCGTCCCTTCACTATCATCTCTCGGGGTTTTTCTCTGCTATGCCCCTTGCGAGGTACGTCATAAAGAAAGTCCGGAGTGCTTAAGTTCGAAAGGTCAGGATACCCGAGATGGTAAAGAAACATACGCCACGGCCAGTGATGATCCGACAACACCCCACTTTTCGGGAAACTCGGGGAAGTACTGCATGGGAACAGGTCTCTCGTCATCTGCACGGTCAGGTGTGTCTAAAGTCCAAATTATTCACTGACTACGTTGTGCCATGCATGGGTATCCGGTAAATACGGGATCCTCTATGGACGTGTAGCGTGACATTGGGCTTTAGAGACACCCGTGGTGCAGGGGAACAATGGAGAACTGAGCCCATGCAATCTTCAAGGTAAGGCAAAAGGGTGGTCAGACAGGCGGCATACAAAGGGGGTGACTACCCATAAACCCGTCTTAGACACTGGATAAGGCAGCTGGACACTGAAGGCTCATGGCTCACTATATGCTGGTTTCGACACGGGTAATGGAGGATATATTTTTTTGGATCATGAGCAACAAAGCGTTAGTCGGAGACCATACCGCCTCATTGGTTTGTTCACTGAGAGAGTGACCCAGCTCATGGGGAATCAACCGTGGACCGGTTGGGGATCCCGTGACATCGTGGATAAAGCGGGTGACACAGAGGAATGCATGTCCTAAGCTACCCACCCAATGCACCCCACAATCATACAATAAAGCTGAGAAATTAGCACCACCCTAATTACTAAGGGTTTTGTCTTAAGATTAGTGACTCCAAATTGGTTATTATTAACCTAAAGGGAAGTTAGCTTCATTCGATCCTAAGTGTCTCTTTCTAATTGTGAGCTAATCATTAACCCAATTGTTGTAATGTTTGTTGAGGATCTATCAAGTCCTAACTGTCCTCATCAGGTACACACTCTAAGCGTGGAGTAGAGTAATCCTAGAGGCTTTGAAATGAATCTCATGAAGGTTTTGAAAGAAGTGGGGAACCTGACAATTTGAATGGAGTTCAGTCTTCCTTGAGTTTGAGAAAAACTTACTCAAGTTTTCCCAGCAGAGTCGCCATTCTGTGGAGGGTGATTTTTTCGGTATGAGGGGGGGTCTATATAAATGTGAACTAGCTGAGGAGCCTAGATCCTAGAAAACGCCATTCTGTGGAGGGCGAAAACCCATTATTCATGGCATCCCTCAAATACCTACTAAATCGTCCGTCTTTCCCAGAAAGCATAAAGGGGAGTGCAAGTGTGCACTACACCCGCTCTCAATGGGCTCCACGCGGACTTATGCCTCTATAAGGCGGAATTGACTAGAGTCGCCACCTAGTTTGACCTAAGGAACTAGGAAGGGAGGAGAAGGGTTCTAAGAACCGTTGGTTGACTCTGATGTTGTTCCTTATGGATAGGACTTATCTGGTCATTTGCAGAGATTCCATTGTGGGTTCGTACTGGGTTACACCCCTTAGAAGTGGCAACGACCACGACTTCGGATTGGTGCCCGAGGAAACCTCGGTCTCCAATTATCGGGATTGCCCTCTTTCAAAAACCTTTTTAGAGAGATTCATTTAAAAGCCAAAGGATAGGATTGAGTGTGGATTGAAGAGTAGATGATTTCGAAGAATTCGAAGAAAGAGCTGGTCTTGAGATATTGGTCGGTGAAGTTGGTTTGAATGTTGAGAAATTTTGATTGTTTCTGAGAGGTTTGAGGTTGTTTTCGACTTTCACGAGGTTAAAAGGATGCTGGGAGTTTTGAGGAGGAAAAGGGGTATTTTGGTCATTTTGTGAAGTTGAGAGGTGTTCGGATTCTTTGGTGTAATTGAGGAGTTCTTCATATTTGTAAAGTTTGGATTTTAGAATGGTCAAATCTTGAGGTGACTTAGGAAGTCGAAAGTGCTGATAGAGTATGAAGGAGGATATTTTGGTTTACAGATGTTCGGGTTTTGAGAATGCTTCAGGTTTCTGATGACTAAGGTTGTTCGGGAGTATTCGGAATTGGAGGACCTATGTGACTGAGGTTCTATGGGAAGGGTTGGATTGGTTTATTCAGAATTGTCTCTCTTTAAATTTTAAAATCGAAAATCATTTTGTTGTAAAAGGGCGGATAATCCAGAGGGATTACCCTATGTACCCCCTCGAACACGACACTTAACTAATAATAGTGCCGAGGCTCGAAAGATAGGGCGATGAATTTATGTCGAAAAGTAGGGTTCAGAGAGAAACACCATGAAGGAGATGTTCTCGGTCAACCCCAATAACGTCTCTAACTCCCGGGTTTTAAAACGTTAAAAATCAAAACATTGAAATCGAGTGGAAGGGAGTTAGATGATTCTAAAATCCCGGCTGCAACTAGGAAGGTTGTTACTTCCCTAGCACCCCGCCTTGTAAAAATCCAGGCTGCAATTAGGGGAGGTTTGTCACCCTAATGCCCCGCCTAAGGAGATCCAGACTGCGACAAGGGAAGATTATAACCCCAGTGCCCCGCCTCGGATTTTTATTTTGGGAAGGGAGACAAGCGATGTTTTAACCGTGGAGGAAATGTTTTGAAGGGGTTAGACATTTCTTGCTCCCCAAAAACGGTTTATTTTGAAAACTGAGTTAGAAAATCTTTGAAGTTGTTCGGAATTCTCTGCGAAGAAACACTAATTTTGAGAAATGTTTTGGGAGAAAACTTTCTGTATATGTGAGAAAAACTTTCTGCGATTGAGAAGAGTTTTCTGTGATGTGAGAAGAGTTTTTCCTTTAAAATTCCACAAAATGGTTTCTTTGAAAACTTGATGAAACTTGGATAAAATGATGATTTTGAGACTCTTTTGGTTTTTGGATTCTGAAAGGAATTCACAGATTGAAAGTGAATTGAGAAGGGATTGGGCTCGAAAAATGTGCTGGAATTGATTTGATTTGGTTTGACTTGTGTGGGCTTGGACCGAATTTGGGCCAAGGCTTGGGCTGATTTTTTGTGAGCTCAAGTTTTGGTTGTGGATTTGGATTGATCTTTTTGGTTTTGGGCTGGATGGGTATTTGGGCCGGATGGGTATTTGGGCCGGATGGGTATTTGGGCCGAGTGTGGGTTTTGGGCCGAGTGTGGGTTTTTGGGCCGAGTGTGGGTTTTGGGCCGAGTGTAGGTTGTTGGGCTGAGCTGGATTTGGGCCGAGGTTAGGTTTCGGGCAGAGCCATGTAGAATTGGGCCAGATCATGTGGTATTGGGCCGGTCATGTGGGATTGGGCCTCGATTTGGATGTTGTGGCATTGGGCCTTAGATTGGATGATGTGGTATTGGTCCTTGGGTTTGGGTCATGTAGTATTGGGCCACATGTTTGGGGCCGTGGACTTGGGCTTTGGCCGAGTGTGGGTTTTGGGCCGAGTGTAGGTTGTTGGGCTGAGCTGGATTTGGGCCGAGGTTAGGTTTCGGGCAGAGCCATGTAGAATTGGGCCAGATCATGTGGTATTGGGCCGGTCATGTGGGATTGGGCCTCGATTTGGATGTTGTGGCATTGGGCCTTAGATTGGATGATGTGGTATTGGTCCTTGGGTTTGGGTCATGTAGTATTGGGCCACATGTTTGGGGCCGTGGACTTGGGCTTTGGGCCGTGGACTTTGGGTCGAGAGTGGTGTGGTTTGGGCCATGGGCTTGGACAATGGGCCGGGTGTGGTGGAATTGGGCCATGAGTTTGGGCTCTGTGTGGTAGAGTTGGGCCATGAGTTTGGGCTCTGTTTGGGCCGGATGTAGTGGAGTCGGGCCATGATTTTTTGCGGGCTTCAAGCTTCGGGTTGTGGGCTTCCGGGTCGAGTATTGGGTTTTTGAATTCGGGTTTTGGGCTGTGAATTTTCTGGGCTTGGGCCGTGGGTTTTTGGATTTGGGCTGTGGGTTTCCTGGATGTGGGCCGTGGGTTCTTGGATTTGGGCTGGGTTGGATGATGAGGTATTGGGCTTTGGGTTTCGATTTTGGGCTTCGGGTTTGGGCCTCGGGCTTTGGTTTTTGGGCTACGATGGTGGAACTTCAGGCTAGACTTGTGAGGTAGGAGGATTGATTTATGAACTAAAGAGTTTGGACCAGATTAGTGGATTTTTGAAGTTGTGGGCCGGATTGGCTCTTGGGAGTGGGCTAGCAACAGTAAGTTAAAACAGGGAGAGGGTTTGAATTTTGAAAAGTGATGAATGAACCGAGAGACAATCCTGGTTTGGGCCTTCTTTTTTTTGGAAAGATGATCAAAGGAGAGGGTCTTGGATCAGAATGGAATAATGAGGTTTATTAACCAATTAATCTTGATTATGGGTGTGTTGAGGGTAAAGGAGGATTCCACCCACATAAAACGAATGAGAGACCCGTTAGGCATGGGGTGGTTTCACATCCTAAACCCTCCTAAATAGCCTTAAGGGCTTGTTTCTTTAAAGTTTTTTATTCTTATATACATATAAGGGTGGTTTGAGTGTTTTCTGAACTTATAGGGGGTTATTGCCCCACGAAACGAATGAGAGACCCGTTAGGTGTGGGGCGATAATGCATCCTAAACTTTTCTGTTAGCTTAAAAGGTCCTAAGAGGAATAACTAGGGCTTAAATAGAGTAGTCCGAGTCAAACAGTGGGTGGAAATTTCGTAAGAAACACAAAATGTAGACAAGAATGCGTACACACCACAGGACAACCAGACATGAGTAAAGTGCAGACCACAAGCGAGAGAATAAGCAAACTGAAGTCAAGTTACCAAAACCAGGAAAATTTCAAATGCGGCTTAAACCACGAAAACCCATTCCATTTTATTTTATCCCTTGTTTACTGCTTATCAAATGCCTAAGTCGGCCGATCTAAGAATCTACCAGATTATACACAGATCACCAATGAATTCTGAGGAGATTTTGACTCAATCGAAGCTTTATCTAGAGCCTAGGTGATCATACTAGAGGGTTAAACAGTTCAACATCAATTCAAGAACCTAGCCTAGACTTCCAGCTGACCTTATCAAACATGTTCTTTATCGGTGCCGAGAATATAGGTTCATGGACTTACCAAAGCGGACTCCTAATCATCTTCCTGTTTGTTATTAGGTAAACAAAACTACCAACTAAACTACTGAAGAGAAACAGATAGTGCAGCAGGTTAAAGATTGCCATTATTAATCCCACCGATTTCCAGACAAACAAAGTAAACCCTGGGGTTTCTATCAACTTTATATATACATAAATCTGAACAGACCTTAGAGGCTAAAATTCAGTGGTTCCCCTCCTAGAAGTGAGATGAAACGACATCTACACACCAACAGAGATCATGCTTACCGAGCGTATATTTTCAGAACTAAAACGAAACAAACCCAATCTGCATGTAACCATCAGAAGACTTGACAAAGATATAGAGCACCCACACAACGTATGGACAATAATATTCATGGAGACCCAAAGAGTAATTATAGGAGCCAGAATTAATACCGAAGGAAGAGTATCTACAATTTCCTGCAAATCTCATAACACCAGAGATAAAACAACATTAGTTCAACAGGTTAGCAAGGAAAACGAGATAAGTTTCACAGAATGAAACTGTACCCTCTGCCGAACATCCAAGATGGTGAGACTAAACTCTTCATTAGAAGAACAGACACTCAATGGCTACACGAAGTCAGAAGATTTGGAGTCTTATTCGTAACTTAGGCCAAGAATAATAGAGGAGATTCGCAGGGTAAACCACCAAGTAGAATAAGAGCAACAGGGGTGAGGCTCTCGACTGGAGATGGACCAGTGTACTCGTTAATAGCAAATCCAAACAGAAACATAGTATGAGAACGGACAATATTATGACTGGAGATGGACCAGTTTTGCTCGCAATTTACGAATCAGGAAACAACCATGGAATCGGGACTGAAATGAACCAGTCTTGTGATGTTATGGGGGCATTAAAACTGAGCAACTCGAATACATATGCACATAGGGGACTAATATTAAGCACACCCCGACCTGTTCGTGGACTTCAATGCCCATACCAGGTTATACGACAGAAAGAAAAATCGGGGCATCCAGAAAACCAGTTTGCTTGTTCATCGATTTCAAACGATTTTGAAGACCCCACAACCCATCATGGGTTAGGGACCGACTAAACCGGAGCAATGCTTTCAAAAAAAAAGAAAGAACAAAAGGGAAAGGGAAAATGAAAGTCGAGACAAAGGAACAACGGGATGACAGTTCCTCCCAAAACCAGAAAGCCTTCGAAATGGGGAATTCGAAGCTTGTTTTCGATTTCATTGCAGCTTTTTGATAGAAGAGGAAAAGAGAGGAGTATACTACTTACACTGTTGGTGATGGAGGTGAGTTCGAAACGGTGGGGATTTCCGGTGTGAGTATGGTGGTGGTGGTAGCGATTCGGAAATGTTTTCACAGTGATTTTGAAATGGGAGAAGACAGAGAGTATGAAATCGAGAGGATTTCTGGGGTTTCCTGGCTTACAAATTCGACTTCGAGAGGAAGAAGAGAACGGGCAGCGACAACGTTTTGGGTTTTTTTTCTCTTCTTTTCGAATACCGGTAGAGTAAGGGACACAGGCACCAGATAAAACAGAAGGAGAATGTTGGGGATTGATGTCTGCCGGGTTCAAAAAACGTGTCCACTGTAGGTTTTCTAAGGTTGTTTTATAATGTGAGAAAGACAGATGTCTAACTAGGGTTTCTTTTAGATTGTAGTGGGCTTCAGTAAGGAATAAAGTCGGACCCAAAGCTTGGGCCTGCTGCTGGGTGAGCTTACTACTGAAGAAGGGAAAAAAAAAGAGAGTCTAGCATAAAAAAAAACGCCTCCACCGAGTTTCGAACTCGGTACCATCAGTTTCCTCCCTGAATACCCTGACCAACCGAGCTATGATTGCATTCGGTATACAGATGCGAGGAAATCAGACAAATGTTATGTTACGAGCCGGGGCAAAACAAGGGGAAATGTCTTTCGTGGAACGTTTTAAAAACCAACAAAAGGTGTATACGAAATGAGGTCAGTTAAACACAGATTTCAACAAAAGCTCGTGCTCCTTTTCCATAGGAATGTGAGGTCTAAATACCGGTAAAAAGAAATTCCTTTAGTTGAAAACGGGGACGACCGCCTTGTTTTTGAAAGCATGTTCATTTTTTGAATTTTTGTTTTAAAATAAAACGGGTGAGAATTTTTGGTGTCTACAGATGGCTCCCCTTGATTCAATTCTGCAATAGAAAGCTTGCAGAATTGGATCAAGGTTGACGGGGCGCCAAAAATTCTCACTGAGGTATTATGCGTGCACCGAGATGCGGTTGCAAATGGAACACTGTACGGATGCAACGGGAAAAATTACACGATAGGAGGATGCATGAGGACTTAAGACGAGCCTCAACTAGACCTCTTGACATCTAGCTATAGGACTTATGACAAGCCTATAATGCAATTGAAAGTACGAGGACTTATGACGAGCCTCAACTAGACCTCTTGACATCTAGTCATAGGACTTATGACGAGCCTATGATACTAACAATTAGGTTGATTGGGTGCACGAGGACTTATGACGAGCCTCAACTATACCTCTTGACATCTAGCTATAGGACTTATGACGAGCCTATAATGCAATTGAAAGTACGAGGACTTATGACGAGCCTCAACTAGACCTCTTGACATCTAGTCATAGGACTTATGACGAGCCTATGATACTAACAATTAGGTTGATTTGGGTGCACGAGGACTTATGACGAGCCTCAACTAGACCTCTTGACATCTAGCTATAGGACTTATGACGAGCCTATAATGCAATTGAAAGTACGAGGACTTATGACGAGCCTCAACTAGACCTCTTGACATCTAGTCATAGGACTTATGACGAGCCTATGATACTAACAATTAGGTTGATTGGGTGCACGAGGACTTATGACGAGCCTCAACTAGACCTCTTGACATCTAGCTATAGGACTTATGACGAGCCTATAATGCAATTGAAAGTACGAGGACTTATGACGAGCCTCAACTAGACCTCTTGACATCTAGTCATAGGACTTATGACGAGCCTATGATACTAACAATTAGGTTGATTGGGTGCACGAGGACTTATGATGAGCCTCAACTAGACCTCTTGACATCTAGCTATAGGACTTATGACGAGCCTATAATGCAATTGAAAGTACGAGGACTTATGACGAGCCTCAACTAGACCTCTTGACATCTAGTCATAGGACTTATGACGAGCCTATGATACTAACAATTAGGTTGATTGGGTGCACGAGGACTTGACGAGCCTCAACTAGACCTCTTGACATCTAGCTATAGGACTTATGACGAGCCTATAATGCAATTGAAAGTACGAGGACTTATGACGAGCCTCAACTAGACCTCTTGACATCTAGTCATAGGACTTATGACGAGCCTATGATACTTTGGGGTTGTACGAAACCCGATGCTTTGAGTGGTTGATTTGGGATTGGAATGCTTTTCGGTTGCTCCTGTGAGGGATGTGATAGATGTTGCCCTTGGCTTTGCCAGTGCGGGACTCATGTTTCAATTTTTTTAACAATCTCGCCCGATGTGCACTGTAGTTTCGGGATCCTATAGGACTCTTGGCTCCAGAGTTCGAGATGGCTCCGGTTTGATATGTGATTCCCTTGTGAGCAATGACTCTGGGATAGTTGATGGTTTGGCTTTGATATGATCCGAGGGCTCCGGTATGATCGGTGGATGGTCGTTGGTGGGTGCTCCGACATGGTTGGATGGCTCCCAGGATTCATTACCCCAATATGAGCAACGACTCTGAGATGAAGGGTGGGTTTCAATTTCGATTGAGATTTTGGGATGGTTGGTGGCTTTTGCTTTGGTTCGGATTTTGAGTCAAGTGGTGGGTTGATGTGATTTGTCTACTTGATGTGGTTGGCACTTTTTTTGGTCGTGGATGGGTGGCTTTGGTATGGTCAGTTACGGCTTAGATTATTCGAGATGGCTCTGAAATAGCTCGGGATGGCTCCGGGGAGGCTACGAGATGGCTCAGTGGTGATGGCGAGGAGGAATGGGGAACTTTTGCCCGTGAGGTGGTCACACCCTGGACGGGCTGCCTACGTACTCAATTCCGTATTGAGATCAGACCTGACATAGTTCGAAAACTCTGCAAGCAAGGGCTTGGTGACGAAATGGCTCTGACATAGATTTGAGGTGGCTTTCGTATTGTTCTCTAACTGTTGGGATAGCCTCTGTGTAGCTCTAGGGATGGTCTCAAAGTTTTGAGGATGGCTCCAGCTTGGCTTTAGGAGTGATATTGATGAGACTTGGGTGTGGCAGTGGATGGCTCCGCGTGATCTTTGCATGGCTCTGGATGGCTCCAGCATGACATGGATGGCTCCAAAACGGTTCGAGGCAGCTCGAATATAGTATGGGATGGCTCGGAAATTATTCGATGCAACTCAAAAGGTAGCCCGGGATGGCTCTGAAGTGCTTGATGTAGTTCGAGGATGGCCCGGATGGCTTTCATAATGATTCGATTTAGCTCAAAGATAGCCCGGAATGGCTCCAGCTCGATTTCTTTGATAGGAAGTTTTACTTCAACCGCAGCAACTGAAGTCGACTTTCAGCGAGACTAGGCAGATTCTTATCAATCAGATGTTGGTGATGGAGTGCTTATGATGCATGCAAATATTAAATGCTAGATACGATGCAAAATGCATATGCAGTTTTTGGAGAGAAGGTGTGGTCCTGTCTCTATTAACATGAGGTTTACGAATATAAGACATCTTCCGCTCGATCTTGAGTGATTGTTGAACTATAATGCGTGAATCACTTTCCTCTCATGGAGGGATACGGGTCAATCTCTCGTGAGTATGGCCGTGTGTGCTATTGGTGTGATGATGCTCTTGATGCTCAGAGCAGTATTTTTCTTAGAATTTCTTTCGAGGTTTTGGACTTTCCGATCCTCACAAATTTCTCACCTGCAACGGGGTAGGCTGTTTATGATTTGGTGCTCACATTGGAGATTCACTCGCACTCATAAGACCTCGTGGGGTAAGGTCACACTCATTCGCTCATGGTCCCTTTGGTATGACGGGACATGTTGATAATGAGTACGAAGCTTATGATTCATGTTTCAGATCCGGTACTTTCAGTTAACGCTCATCGACTAACGAGTCAGAGGTTTTTATTAGGTTATAACGGGGCTGAGGGGTATGATGTATGTCACATGGGACTGGATGATTTATTTGGGAATTGTGGAGCTTTTGTGCAATAGAGGATATGTTTCGCCTTCACCACGGGTGGAATGATTAGACGGGTTTCGATAACCTTTTGTTGGTTTCTATGGGACATTAATGGTCTTTTTGATCTGGATTTCTCCTTCTTGTCTCTTCTGGTGTATGGTTTGAACTTTATTCTCATTTTTGTGTTTTTGAAATTGCATTTGGCTCATCGACTTTCTCAAACGTTCTTTTGCTTTGTATTTTGGCTTTCAGCTTTGAAGTTGCGTTGACTCGTCGATCTTCTCGAATATTTTCGGTGTTCTTTTTGGTATTTGGCTTTGGAGTTGCATTGACTCACTAATTTCTTTGAACATTTCATTTGATGTTTTGTGAAAGATGGTGGGGAGGGGCCATGGCTCCGGCTCCTTTGAGCTCCTCTATTGCAAAGGTAAGTATGTATATGTCGGGTGGCATGTTGTGGAGTTCGCAGAAAAAGGGTTATTGTGAAAAGCTCAGCGGGGCTCACTAAGGGACTATGTACAGGGCAGTCAAAGCTTTTTGGTTTTGTGAAGATTTTTATTCCTAAGTGCCTCGTCATTCTCATTAGTCAATGATTGTTTTCTTACTACTTCTCGAATCTTTGCATGAATCACAGTTCGTGTCTTGTTATCAACATTGATCTCGCTATGAATTGTGCCTCTCCATGTACCGAAGGAATGCACAAGTCGCTCATGGTTTTACCTCTATAGACTCGCTCTATCTCCCCTCATCGCTCGGTGGATGGTCCAATACCCTCTTTTGGAATTCAAGGGAAAATACCGCTCTTCGCACACTACTCACTTGGTTTGTGGTGCCGATTTTGATTGGACCCTTGTGTTCATTGATGGGTCGAGAGTTCATTGGCTCACGCAATCTGTTCAATCAATCTATCATGATTTTCCCGAAGATGTCGTTTCGATATGGGAGTATGCAAATGCGATTATCTACCATGCGATGTATTGTGGTAATATGGAATTACTATGTATAGGATGCATGGAATGCTGAAAATGATTAGTTGAGATGGTTGACTGAATGTTTTTTTTTGTTTATTTTGTTTTTGGATGCAATGCATGAGTGGTAAGGCTACACCTAGTCTCGCTTGAGTCAAATTCAGCTCATGGTTCATGAAGCTCGTCCCACTACTGTTGGCCTTGCAGATGGTCTAGCTGTTGGGGTCGTTGTCGGAGTGGTAATTCTCAAATGAGGTCGGGTTGATGGTTGGTCGCTGGATTTTGGGACTTTTAGGGAGTGACAGCTCCCGCATGATGACCCACTGATATGACATGGGCTGTTTCATTTCATTCTGGTCATTGGTGCCCATGGCAGTTATGAAATTGGAAAGGCTAGAACCCCTTTGTGTTTTCTGTTATCCCTCTGATGATCAGGCTTCTTTTTTTTATATTGAGATATTGGAATGAAAGCTGGTGTGGTGAGGTGAGGATGGAACACATGATTATGCATTTTTTTATGTGGATGGACCTTATGCATGATTGGTGAACTCTAATTGATTGGAAATGTATGCGACTCTGTAATGAATGTAATGCATGTGGTTTTGCCTCGTGCTCGGTTGCATTTGATGGTGTTGTTTATTTAGGGGATGCCTCCGGTAGATACCGCGAATTTTCACCCCATAAAGCAAAGTTGATGAGTGACATATAACCGTGAGGGGTCGTTCATTATTCGTTCTTTTCATTGTATGTGCATGCCAAAGAAACCAAGTTTTGGAAAAACAATTTTGAAAACACGTGTTTTCAAAGTGGCGGATTTTCTCAATATGAATTTTGATGCTCGGTCATTCGCAGATAAAATAGGGAGTGAGGAACCCTATACACATTGATCTAAATAAATTCAAAGGGAATGTATAAACCTATACATGCAATCTATTCAGAAATTGACAAGAAAGAAAAGAATGCTAGGGGAAAACCTATACATCAATTCTAAAAGTCATTAAATGGGGGAATTTCGAGATAAACTTCTTTTGAACTCTTCTGGTCTATCTTCATGCTTCTGGTTGATTGCTCGCTCATCTTCGGGCTCTTGGCCGGCTGCTCGCTCGTCTTTGGGCTCTTGACCGGCTGCTCGCTCGTCTTCGGGCTCTTGACCGGCTACTCGCTTGTCTTCGGGCGCTTGCAGTGAAGCGGTACTATGATCAAACAAACGGGCTGGTGTTCTTCTGATTTTCCATAGTTTGAACTTGAATCGGTGTTGCTAATCTTCATATCGCTTGACCCAGGTTGGTACATCTTTGATTTGGTATTTGAACGGTTGGTGTTGACCTTCATGTTGCTCGGCTAACTCCACGGACTGGTGCACCGTCGGCTTTCGGCTCGAACCACGCATTCGAACTTCATGCTGCTCAACTTGCTCCAACGATGGGAATAAGGGGTATTTTTGAGAAAGGAAAGATGAATGATCGAGCACAAAATTTTATGTGAAAATCCACCACTTTTGTGAAAACACGAAATGACTAGAACGCTCCACGGTAATGACCACTGTTCTTGAAGGTGGGCAGAACTTCAAAAATAGCGAGTCACAACATGGGGACTTGGTCATTTATTTTGAAATACGTTTGTGAAAATCAATTTTTGAAAACTGTTTTCGAAAACTATTTTGAAATGATGTTGAAAATTATTGTTTGTAGAAAGTAGTTTTTTTTTTCAAAATCTATTTTTTGAAAATTGTTTTGGAAATAACATTTTGGTAAAATAAAGTTTTTAAAGATGAAGTGACACGTTTTAAAACCCCGAATGCTTACGAGTGAAATTTAGGTGAGGTTCTAAATTAAACGAGCTCGTAAGAAAGCTTTAAGGGACACACAGAAGAGAGTTCCGAACATTTTAAAAACAGATTGGTTTGAAAAAGTGGTTTGCACACATGTATAGCAAATAGTAAATCGTGGCTATATTTGATGTGGAGCTGTAAGTTTTAGTGTTGGGATAATCACTTTCCAGGTCAATTATGATTCCGTCTCACCGGGGGAACCATCGTCCCTTCACTATCATCTCTCGGGGTTTTTCTCTGCTATGCCCCTTGCGAGGTACGTCATAAAGAAAGTCCGGAGTGCTTAAGTTCGAAAGGTCAGGATACCCGAGATGGTAAAGAAACATACGCCACGGCCAGTGATGATCCGACAACACCCCACTTTTCGGGAAACTCGGGGAAGTACTGCATGGGAACAGGTCTCTCGTCATCTGCACGGTCAGGTGTGTCTAAAGTCCAAATTATTCACTGACTACGTTGTGCCATGCATGGGTATCCGGTAAATACGGGATCCTCTATGGACGTGTAGCGTGACATTGGGCTTTAGAGACACCCGTGGTGCAGGGGAACAATGGAGAACTGAGCCCATGCAATCTTCAAGGTAAGGCAAAAGGGTGGTCAGACAGGCGGCATACAAAGGGGGTGACTACCCATAAACCCGTCTTAGACACTGGATAAGGCAGCTGGACACTGAAGGCTCATGGCTCACTATATGCTGGTTTCGACACGGGTAATGGAGGATATATTTTTTTGGATCATGAGCAACAAAGCGTTAGTCGGAGACCATACCGCCTCATTGGTTTGTTCACTGAGAGAGTGACCCAGCTCATGGGGAATCAACCGTGGACCGGTTGGGGATCCCGTGACATCGTGGATAAAGCGGGTGACACAGAGGAATGCATGTCCTAAGCTACCCACCCAATGCACCCCACAATCATACAATAAAGCTGAGAAAATTAGCACCACCCTAATTACTAAGGGTTTTGTCTTAAGATTAGTGACTCCAAATTGGTTATTATTAACCTAAAGGGAAGTTAGCTTCATTCGATCCTAAGTGTCTCTTTCTAATTGTGAGCTAATCATTAACCCAATTGTTGTAATGTTTGTTGAGGATCTATCAAGTCCTAACTGTCCTCATCAGGTACACACTCTAAGCGTGGAGTAGAGTAATCCTAGAGGCTTTGAAATGAATCTCATGAAGGTTTTGAAAGAAGTGGGGAAATCCTGACAATTTGAATGGAGTTCAGTCTTCCTTGAGTTTGAGAAAAACTTACTCAAGTTTTCCCCAGCAGAGTCGCCATTCTGTGGAGGGTGATTTTTTCGGTATGAGGGGGGGTCTATATAAATGTGAACTAGCTGAGGCCTAATCCTAGAAAACGCCATTCTGTGGAGGGCGAAAACCCATTATTCATGGCATCCCTCAAATACCTACTAAATCGTCCGTCTTTCCCGAAAGCATAAAGGGGAGTGCAAGTGTGCACTACACCCGCTCTCAATGGGCTCCACGCGGACTTATGCCTCTATAAGGCGGAATTGACTAGAGTCGCCACCTAGTTTGACCTAAGGAACTAGGAAGGGAGAGAAGGTTCTAAGAACCGTTGGTTGACTCTGATGTTGTTCCTTATAGATAGGACTTATCTGGTCATTTGCAGAGATTCCATTGTGGGTTCGTACTGGGTTACACCCCTTAGAAGTGGCAACGACCACGACTTCGGATTGGTGCCCGAGGAAACCTCGGTCTCCAATTATCGGGATTGCCCTCTTTCAAAAACCTTTTAGAGAGATTCATTAAAAGCCAAAGGATAGGATTGAGTGTGGATTGAAGAGTAGATTTCGAAGAGTTCGAAGAAAGAGCTGGTCTTGAGATATTGGTCGGTGAAGTTGGTTTGAATGTTGAGAAATTTTGATTGTTTCTGAGAGGTTTGAGGTTGTTTTCGACTTTCACGAGGTTAAAAGGATGCTGGGAGTTTTGAGGAGGAAAAGGGTATTTTGGTCATTTTGTGAAGTTGGAGGTGTTCGGATTCTTTGGTGTAATTGAGGAGTTCTTCATATTTGTAAAGTTTTGGATTTTAGAATGTCAAATCTTGAGGTGACTTAGGAAGTCGAAAGTGCTGATAGAGTATGAAGGAGGATATTTTGGTTTACAGATGTTCGGGTTTGAGAATGCTTCAGTTTCTGATGACTAAGGTTGTTCGGAGTATTCAGGAATTGGAGGACCTATGTGACTAGGTTCTATGGAAGGGTTGGATTGGTTTATTCAGAATTGTCTCTCTTAAATTTTAAAATCGAAAATCATTTTGTTGTAAAGGGGCGGATATCCAGAGGGATTCCCTATGTACCCCCTCGAACACGACCTTAACTAATAATAAGTGCCGAGGCTCGAAAGATAGGGCGATGAATTTATGTCGAAAAGTAGAGTTCAGAGAAAACACCATGAAGGAGATGTTCTCGGTCAAACCCCAATAACGTCTCTAACCTCCCGGGTTTTAAAACGTTAAAAATCAAAACATTGAATCGAGTGGAAGGGAGTTAGATGATTCTAAAATCCCGGCTGCAACTAGGAAGGTTGTTACTTCCCTAGCACCCCCGCCTTGTAAAAATCCAGGCTGCAATTAGGGGAGGTTTGTCACCCTAATGCCCCGCCTAAGGAGATCCAGACTGCGACAAGGGAAGATTAAACCCCAGTGCCCCGCCTCGGATTTTTATTTTGGGAAGGGAGACAAGCGATGTTTTAACCGTGGAGGAAATGTTTTGAAGGGGTTAGACATTTCTGCTCCCCAAAAACGGTTTATTTGAAAACTGAGTTAGAAAATCTTTGAAGTTGTTCGAATTCTCTGCGAAGAAACACTAATTTTGAGAAATGTTTTGGAGAGAAACTTCTGTATATGTGAGAAAAACTTCTACGATTGAGAAAGAGTTTTTCTGTGATGTGAGAAGAGTTTTTCCTTTAAAATTCCACAAAATGGTTTCTTTGAAAACTTGATGAAACTTGGATAAAATGATGATTTTGAGACTCTTTGGTTTTGGATTCTGAAAGGAATTCACAGATTGAAAGTGAATTGAGAAGGGATTGGGCTCGAAAAATGTGCTGGAATTGATTTGATTTGGTTTGACTTGTGTGGGCTTGGACCGGAATTTGGGCCAAGGCTTGGGCTGATTTTTTGTGAGCTCAGTTTTGGTTGTGGATTTGGATGATCTTTTTGGTTTGGGCTGGATGGTATTTGGGCCGATGGGTATTTGGGCCGGATGGGTATTTGGGCCGAGTGGGTTTTGGGCCGAGTGTGGGTTTTTGGGCCGAGTGTGGGTTTTTGGGCCGAGTGTAGGTTGTTGGGCTGAGCTGGATTTGGGCCGAGGTTAGGTTTCGGGCAGAGCCATGTAGAATTGGCCAGATCATGTGGTATGGGTCCGGTCATGTGGGATTGGGCCTCGATTTGGATGTTGTGGCATTGGGCCTTAGATTGGATGATGTGTATTGGTCCTTGGGTTTGGGTCATGTAGTATTGGGCCACATGTTTGGGGCCGTGGACTTGGGCTTGGGCCGAGTGTGGGTTTTGGGCCGAGTGTAGGTTGTGGGCTGAGCTGGATTTGGGCCGAGGTTAGGTTTCGGCAGAGCCATGTAGAATTGGGCCAGATGGTCATGTGGTATTGGGCCAGTCATGTGGGATTGGGCCTCGATTTGGATGTTTATGGCATTGGGCCTTAGATTGGATGATGTGGTATTGGTCCCGGTGGGTTTGGGTCATGTAGTATTGGGCCACATGTTTGGGGCCGTGACTTGGGCTTTGGGCGTGGACTTTGGGTCGAGAGTGGTGGTTTGGGCCATGGGCTTGGACAATGGGCCGGGTGTGGTGGAATTGGGCCATGAGTTTGGGCTCTGTGTGGTAGAGTTGGGCCATGAGTTTGGGCTCTGTTTGGGCCGGAGTAGTGGAGTCGGGCCATGATTTTTTGCGGGCTTCAAGCTTCGGGTTGTGGGCTTCCGGGTCGAGTATTGGGTTTTTTGAATTCGGGTTTTGGGCTGTGAATTTTCTGGGCTTGGGCGTGGGTTTTTGGATTGGGGCTGTGGGTTTCCTGGATGTGGGCCGTGGGTTCTTGGATTTGGGCTGGGTTGGATGATGAGGTTATTGGGCTTTGGGTTTCGATTTTGGGCTTTCGGTTTGGGCCTCGCTTTGGTTTTTGGGCTAGCGATGGTGGAACTTCAGGCTAGACTTGTGAGGTAGGGATTGATTTATGAACTAAAGAGTTTGGACCAGATTAGTGGATTTTTGAAGTTGTGGGCCGATTGGCTCTGTGGAGTGGGCTAGCAACAGTAAGTTAAAACATGGGAGGGTTTGAATTTTGAAAAGTGATGAATGAACCGAGAGACATCCTGTGTTTGGGCCTTCTTTTTTTTTGGAAAGATGATCAAAGGAGAGGGTCCTTGATCAGAATGGAATAATGAGGTTTATTAACCAATTAATCTTGATTATGGTGTGTTTGAGGGTAGAGGAGGATTTCCACCCACATAAAACGAAAGAGAGACCCGTTAGGCATGGGGTGGTTTCACATCCTAAACCCTCCTAAATAGCCTTAAGGGCTTGTTTCTTTAAAGTTTTTTTTTATATACATATAAGGGTGGTTTGAGTGTTTTCTGAAGTTATAGGGGGTTATTGCCCCACGAAACGAATGAGAGACCCGTTAGGTGTGGGGCGATAATGCATCCTAAACTTTTCTGTTAGCTTAAAAGGTCCTAAGAGGAATAACTAGGGCTTAAATAGAGTAGTCCGAGTCAAACAGTGGGTGGAAATTTCGTAAGAAACAAATCAAAATGTAGACAAGAATGCGTACACACCACAGGACAACCAGACATGAGTAAAGTGCAGACCACAAGCGAGAGAATAAGCAAACTGAAGTCAAGTTACCAAAACCAGGAAAATTTCAAATGCGGCTTAAACCACGAAAACCCATTCCATTTTATTTTATCCCTTGTTTACTGCTTATCAAATGCCTAAGTCGGCCGATCTAAGAATCTACCAGATTATACACAGATCACCAATGAATTCTGAGGAGATTTTGACTCAATCGAAGCTTTATCTAGAGCCTAGGTGATCATACTAGAGGGTTAAACAGTTCAACATCAATTCAAGAACCTAGCCTAGACTTCCAGCTGACCTTATCAAACATGTTCTTTATCGGTGCCGAGAATATAGGTTCATGGACTTACCAAAGCGGACTCCTAATCATCTTCCTGTTTGTTATTAGGTAAACAAAACTACCAACTAAACTACTGAAGAGAAACAGATAGTGCAGCAGGTTAAAGATTGCCATTATTAATCCCACCGATTTCCAGACAAACAAAGTAAACCCTGGGGTTTCTATCAACTTTATATATACATAAATCTGAACAGACCTTAGAGGCTAAAATTCAGTGGTTCCCCTCCTAGAAGTGAGATGAAACGACATCTACACACCAACAGAGATCATGCTTACCGAGCGTATATTTTCAGAACTAAAACGAAACAAACCCAATCTGCATGTAACCATCAGAAGACTTGACAAAGATATAGAGCACCCACACAACGTATGGACAATAATATTCATGGAGACCCAAAGAGTAATTATAGGAGCCAGAATTAATACCGAAGGAAGAGTATCTACAATTTCCTGCAAATCTCATAACACCAGAGATAAAACAACATTAGTTCAACAGGTTAGCAAGGAAAACGAGATAAGTTTCACAGAATGAAACTGTACCCTCTGCCGAACATCCAAGATGGTGAGACTAAACTCTTCATTAGAAGAACAGACACTCAATGGCTACACGAAGTCAGAAGATTTGGAGTCTTATTCGTAACTTAGGCCAAGAATAATAGAGGAGATTCGCAGGGTAAACCACCAAGTAGAATAAGAGCAACAGGGGTGAGGCTCTCGACTGGAGATGGACCAGTGTACTCGTTAATAGCAAATCCAAACAGAAACATAGTATGAGAACAGACAATATTATGACTGGAGATGGACCAGTTTTGCTCGCAATTTACAAATCAGGAAACAACCATGGAATCGGGACTGAAATGAACCAGTCTTGTGATGTTATGGGGGCATTAAAACTGAGCAACTCGAATACATATGCACATAGGGGACTAATATTAAGCACACCCCGACCTGTTCGTGGACTTCAATGCCCATACCAGGTTATACGACAGAAAGAAAAATCGGGGCATCCAGAGAAAACCAGTTTGCTTGTTCATTGATTTCAAACGATTTTGAAGACCCCACAACCCATCATGGGTTAGGGACCGACTAAACCGGAGCAATGCTTTCAAAAAAAAAAAAGAAACAAAAGGGAAAGGGAAAATGAAAGTCGAGACAAAGGAACAACGGGATGACAGTTCCTCCCAAAACCAGAAAGCCTTCGAAATGGGGAATTCGAAGCTTGTTTTCGATTTCATTGCAGCTTTTTGATAGAAGAGGAAAAGGAAGAGGAGTATACTACTTACACTGTTGGTGATGGAGGTGAGTTCGAAACGGTGGGGATTTCCGGTGTGAGTATGGTGGTGGTGGTAGCGATTCGGAAATGTTTTCACAGTGATTTTGAAATGGGAGAAGACAGAGAGTATGAAATCGAGAGGATTTCTGGGGTTTCCTGGCTTACAAATTCGACTTCGAGAGGAAGAAGAGAACGGGCAGCGACAACGTTTCTGGGTTTTTTGTTCATCTTCTTTTCGAATACCGGTAGAGTAAGGGACACAGGCACCAGATAAAACAGAAGGAGAATGTTGGGGATTGATGTCTGCCGGGTTCAAAAAACGTGCCCACTGTAGGTTTTTCTAAGGTTGTTTTATAATGTGAGAAAGACAGATGTCTAACTAGGGTTTCTTTTAGATTGTAGTGGGATTCAGTAAGGAATAAAGTCGGACCCAAAGCTTGGGCCTGCTGCTGGGTGAGCTTACTACTGAAGAAGGGAAAAAAAAAGAGAGTCTAGCATAAAAAAAAACGCCTCCACCGAGTTTCGAACTCGGTACCATCAGTTTCCTCCCTGAATACCCTGACCAACCGAGCTATGATTGCATTCGGTATACAGATGCGAGGAAATCAGACAAATGTTATGTTACGAGCCTGGGCAAAACAAGGGGAAATGTCTTTCGTGGAACGTTTTAAAAACCAACAAAAGGTGTATACGAAATGAGGTCAGTTAAACACAGATTTCAACAAAAGCTCGTGCTCCTTTTCCATAGGAATGTGAGGTCTAAATACCGGTAAAAAGAAATTCCTTTAGTTGAAAACGGGGACGACCGCCTTGTTTTTGAAAGCATGTTCATTTTTTGAATTTTTGTTTTAAAATAAAACGGGTGAGAATTTTTGGTGTCTACAGCCACCGTTAACTGAAAAAAATCAAATTAAAACTAGAAATGTTTTTAAATTTGATTTCTATTAATTCATTTTAAAAAAAATTCATTTAATAATCATGCAAAATTTCAGATCCTAAAAACATCATCATCATTCAATCTCACAAATCAGATTTTAAAAAATAAGTAGAAGATGTCTAATTTACAAAGCCCATCCTAGCCCATTTTACAAAGCCCATTCCTAGCCCAACTTTCTAAAGCCCAAATTGGCCCTTTATACAAAGCCCATTCCCAACCCAACTTCTGAAGCCAAATTGACCCATTTTTACAAAGCCCATTCCCAGCCCAATTTCTGAAGCCCAATCCGGTGCACTTTTAAGGCGCAAACCCGGCCCACTTATAAGGTCCAAACCCTACATCAAGTTCAGCCCAAGTCCATTTCCACATCAACCTAAATCCACATCAAAATCAGCCCAAAATTCATTTCAAAAATCAGCCCGAAATTCATTTCAAAAATCAGCCCAAATCCACATCAAAATCAGCCCAAAATTCATTTAAAAAATTAGGCTCATCTCTCTCCTTAAAATATAATCCTAACTAGTCAACTAAGGAAGCCCAAATAAACAAAGAAAATGAAACAATTTCAAAATCAAAAGTCATCTTTTCCAAATTCAATTACACTTCCAAATTTAAGAACATTTATTTCAATTCAAAAGAAAAACAATTAAAGATCCGAATAACCTTTCAAATTTGCAAAATCAACATAAAACTCAAATTCATTCCAAAACCCTAAAACTCATCCCAAATCTTTAAAATTTTAGAATCCAAAATTAATTCCAAAGTTCCAAAAGTCATTTCAAAAATTCAAAAGAATTCTTCTTTTTTTCAACTAAAACTAAAACCTTATCAAGATTTCTAAATGCAAAAAGAAACCATTTTGTGAAATTCATAAAAGAAAACTCTTCTCAAATCATAGAAAGCTCTTCTCACACATGTAGAAAGTTTTTCTCATATAACAGAAAGTTCTTCTAAAAACATTTCTCTAAATTCAGTGTTTCCTTACTGAAGATTTCGAACAACTTCAAATAGTCTTTTCTAAGTCACTTTCAAATCAAACTCAAAATTAAACTTTTTTTCAGGGATAGGAAATGTCTTAACATTTTCAAATCATTTCCTTCCTAAGTCGGACATCACTTGTCTCTCTTCCAAAAAATAATCCAAGGTAGGGCACTGGGGTCGTAAAATCCTTTGTCGCAGTATGGATTTCTTTAGGTGGGGCATTAGTAGGGGTGTGCAAACAGTTAATGTAACACCCCCAAACACTGGCCTAGGAGTTAGGGGTATTACACGCCGCGTATTATTACATAATAACACAAGGCTCTAATAAACGAACTTAAACAAATAATCAAACAAGGCCCAAAATGAATACTTGTATAAAAGCATAATCAAAGTGATGCTAAAACATCCCAAAAGTCATTACAAAACCCACCAAACGGATCACAAAAACGGAAGCTAACTGAAGAGGCCCAAGGGCTCAAAGTCAATTACAATATCCCAAAGAATCGAAAATAAAGCAAACTAAACTCCAGAAGCTGAGCAAGGTGACCCTCGCCATTCAATCTGCAATGTTAGATAGAGTAGGGGAATGAGCAAACAACTATGCCCAGTAGATGACCAACTTCATCAACCAGCATGCTCAAAACATTTTATAGAATATCATCAAATCAGAAGGAGTCGAAGGAATCCATAAATTTGTCCGAAAACAAAAGCAGAAGTCCATACAACAAAGGACTAAACAGAGTCAGAACCAGACAGAATCAGAAAACAGAGCGGGACACTAGTTAATCACAGCATACAGACAGAACGAGCAACCAGCTTGTGAACAGAACGAGGAAACCTCACTCGTAAACAGAACAGGTGGAACACCTGTGAACAGAACGGGGAACATCACCCGTGAAACAGAAGGATCCTACATAGCACGCTACGAGACAGCGAGACCAGCCATCCAAAGGTTCAGATACAGAGATAACTAGGTCCCAAAACAGAAGCTTAAGACAATTAAGCAAATGTGCACCAACGGCACCAGAAAGCACGTAGATAGCTTGGAAATCAGATGAGGAATCCAACCCCGCAAACGGAAGTCAAAACGGAGCTCAAACGAGCATGTTATGGTCAAAACAGTAGCTCATCTGAACTTGTGTCCGGACATCGATGTTCGGACACAAGTCGAACCTTAAAACAGAGGCGGAGACAGAGGTGTCCGAACATCAAAGCTCGGACGGATGTTCGGACGTTCTTCGGAAATCAAATACGAGTAGTGTCCGAACATGTCGTTCGGACACAAGTCGAAGCAAAATCAGAAGAATGGGATGGGTGTGCCCGAACTTCTGTCCGGACTTACAAGTTCGGACACCATTCGGGACTTGTAAGTCGGACTCGTCCTCGCACCCCGTCCGAACATCAAAGCTCGGACGGAAGTTCGGACACGTCAAAACTTCAGAAAATTCAAAGCGCAGAAGGGCATGTCCGAACTTCCAAGGTCGGACGGAAGTTCAGACGCGCAGAAAAACTCAGTAAATAGAGGCGATTTTCACACGAACAGAGGCACCAAAATAAAGTCAAAACATTACAAGTTTGCAGAAAACAACCTTGGGGGTTTGTAAGCATTAAAACGTCATCAAACAGACAGTTTGCAATCACAACACCAAGACAGATCACAAATCAAATTCAGAACCGGAACGAACTCCCCAAGGCTGAACACACTAATTGAATCCATCAGCCACCTATCTCGATAATCAGTAGACGGAAACCAATCTGAACAGCAGAGCCAACCAACGAACAGAATTCCCGAATGCAGAACGACAAAACTCTGAGCAACGCAACTGAATCTAACAGCAAAGGGACCACAGAGGAGAGTCCGAACACAGCCACACAGAAGGTCGACAATTCTGACAATCAGATTGTGGAAACCTAAATCAGAATGAGAGGAGTTCCCAAATCGTAGAATCGAACGAGAATAGACCACACTCTTACCTTATACTGAAACCGGTTTCTAGAATGGGGTAGAATCCACAGCAGAATTCCAAGAGGAGCCACAATCCACAGCACTTGAGAGGATGAGCATCACGTAAGTTTTGAGAGAGAGAGAGAAGAGAAGAGAAGGGAGCGTACTGACGGTTTCCAAAATGAATGAGGGTTAGAACGTGACTGAGAGTGAGGGGGATTAAGGAAATAACTTTACAGATTTAATTACCTAATAGTAATTAGAAGGGGAATGGAAAAATGACCCATTAGTCCTTGCCTTTAATTAAAAGGACTCCCATGTCCTGAAGGATTAAATAACTCATTTAATCAGCTTGTAACAAGATAGAATACCATGAAATTCTGAAATTAACTTTGGGTTATAACATCACCTCCCCCTTAAAAGAATTTCGTCCTTGAAATTAAACGTACCTACTGCTCGAAGAGGGCGGGAAACTTAGAACGCACTTCGCTTTTCACCGTCCAGGTCGCCTCTTCTTCCGACTGACCCGACCACTGCACCTTCACCAAGGGCATGGTCTTACTCCTGAGTTTACGGACATCTCGGGCTAAAAACTTCAGAGGCACTGCTTCATAAGTGAAGTCCTCCCTCAACTGAAGCGGACTGAAGTCAATCATATGTGACGGGTCCGGAATATACTTTCTCAGCATAGACACGTGGAACACACTGTGGACACCAGCCAACGACGGTGGCAAAGCTAAACGGTAGGCAACCGGTCCGATCCTCTCCAGGATCTCAAAAGGACCCACAAAGCGAGGGCTAAGCTTGCCTCTCTTCCCAAACCGAACAACTCCCCAACTGGAGATACCTTCAGGTACACATGGTCGCCCACCTCAAACTCTAGAGGTCGTCTCCTGTGATCGGCGTAGCTCTCCTGACGACTCTGAGCCACAAGCAACCACTCTCTGATAGACTGAATCTTAGCTACAGCATCCTCGACCAAGTCCAAACCAACAACTGCCTTCCCTTCAGATCATCCCAACAGATGGGTGATCTGCACCTCCTACCATACAAGGCCTCAAACGGGGCCATCCCGATGCTAGTCTGGAAGCTGTTATTATAAGCAAACTCTATCAGCACCACGTGCTGATCCCAACTGCCTCCAAAGTCAAGCACACATGCTTTGAGCATGTCCTCAAGGACCTGATTCGTCCTCTCTGTCTGCCCGTCTGACTGAGGATGATACGCCGATCTGAACGACAACTTCGTCCCCAAAGCCTGATGCAAGCTCTGCCAGAATCTGGATACGAAGCGCAGGTCACTGTCAGACACAATAGAAGCTGGAACTCCATGAAGGCGTACGATCTCGTCCATATACAACTGAGCCAAGCGATGCAAACTGAAAGTCTTCCTGACAGGCAAGAAATGAGCACTCTTCGTGAGTCTATCCACTATCACCCAAACTGCATCAAAACCCCTCGGAGTCTTAGGCAGTCCCATAACGAAGTCCATACCGACGCTCTCCCACTTCCACTCCGGAACGGGTAGAGGCTGAAGCAAACCGGCTGGTCTCTGATGCTCGGCTTTGACCTGCTGACAGGTCCGACATCTGGATACAAAGTCAGAAATGTCCCTCTTCATGTTGCTCCACCAGAACGTCTCACGTAGGTCCCGGTACATCTTCACACCTCCTGGGTGTACCGAGTACGGAGCTCCATGAGCCTCCTGCATGATCTCTCGCCTCAAGGCATCATCTGCAGACAAACCCTCTCTGATCCTACACAAACTTTCATCGAGCTCCTGACTGGCCTTGATCCGGTCGATTAAGGTAGGCTGAATCTGCAACGCTGCTAACATCCCGGACCTCTCTGGACGGACGACCCAGATACCCATATGCTGCAACTCGAGAGCAGACCTCTGCACTCCAGACAAAGCAAAAACGGCTCCAGACGGACCCCTCCTACTGAGCGCATCAGCAACAACATTCGCTCTACCCGGGTGGTAGAGGATCTCCAAATCATAATCGTGTAGCAACTCTAGCCACCTCCTCTGCCTCAAGTTCAACTCCTTCTGAGTGAACAGATACTTGAGGCTCTTGTGGTCCGTATACACCTTGCACGCTGCTCCATACAGGTAGTGCCTCCAAATTTTCAACGCAAAAACCACAGCAGCCAACTCCAGGTCGTGGGTCGGATAGTTCTTCTCATATGGCTTAAGCTGACGGGAGCCATATGCAACCACCTTCCCATGCTGCATCAGAACACAACCAAGTCCCTTATGGGACGCATCACAGAAAACCTCCAGACCCTCGGTCCCCTCTAGAAGAGTCAGAATCGGCGCAAACGTCAACCTCTTCTTCAACTCCTGAAAGCACTGCTCACAGGCCTCACTCCACTCGAACTTCACATCCTTTTGCAGTAGACGAGTCAACGGAATCACCAACTTGGAGAAGCCCTCTACAAACTTACGATAGTAGCCCGCTAGTCCAAGGAAGCTACGAATCTCACCAACATTAGTGGGCCTGGCCCACTCAGTAATAGCTCTAATCTTCTCCGGGTCCACGGAGATACCATCCTTAGAGACCACATGTCCCAAGAATACCACCTGATCCAACCAGAACTCACACTTCTTCAGCTTCGCGTACAGCTCCTTCCCTCCCTTAGAGTCTGGAGAACGGTCCTCAAATGCTCCTCGTGCTCCTCAGCACTCTTGGAATACACCAAGATGTCGTCAATAAACACCACGATGAACAGGTCCAAAAACGGCTTGAAGACTATGTTCATCATATCCATAAATACAGAAGGCGCATTCGTCAGACCGAATGGCATCACTAGGAACTCGTAATGTCCATAACGAGTCCTGAAGGCGGACTTAGGCACGTCGTCTGCCTTGATCCTCAGCTGATGGTAACCGGACCTCAGATCAATCTTCGAAAACACCTTAGCCCCTACTAACTGGTCGAACAAGTCATCAATGTGCGGGAGAGAATACCTATCCTTAATGGTAACCATGTTGAGCTCCCTGTAGTCGATGCACAAACGCATACTACCATCCTTCTTCTTGACAAATAACACTGGCTCTCCCCAAGGCGACACACTAGGGCGGATGAAGCCCTTATCCAATAATTCCTGCAACTGAACCTTCAATTCCTTGAGCTCAGCAGGCGCCATCCGGTATGGGGCCTTAGAAATCGGCTGAGTCTCAGGTGCGAGCTCGATCGAGAACTCCACCTCTCTGACAGGGGAAGCCCAGGTACATCATCCTGGAACACATCTGGGAAGTCTCTGACCACTGGTATGTCCTCTAACTTCGCATCCTTGCGAACCTCATGGATGTAGCACAGATATCCCTGCACCCTTTCCTCAAATGGCGGAACACCTGCATGGCGGAAATAACTGGCGGAGAGCACGGGAGTCCATTCCCTGCTAAAACTAGGCGGGGCTGACCCGGCTCCTCAAAAGTGACTCTCGAAGCAGCACAATCAATGTGGGCATGGTGCGCAGCAAGCCAATCCATACCCAGAATCACATCAAAATTTGTCATCTCCATAGGGATGAGGCTAGCACACAGAGTCCTATCTCTGACTAACACAGGACTATCTTTACAAATAGAGTTCAAAAGCATTGAAGAGTCTCTAACTAATGGACTATGCACACACAACTCATCACCCAGAGGCACAACAGGCAAACCAAGCTCACCCACCAACTCAGCAGAAATAAAAGAGTGGGTGGCTCCAGAGTCAAACAAGCAGAAAACAGAACGAGAAGACAGCTGGAGAATACTGTGACAACCCTGTCAGTCGATCTGTCTCTCTCTCCAGCCATCACGTACACTCTGGCCTGGCCCTAGGGCTTCTTCTGCTCAGCCCGGTCTCGATCTCTAGACCCTGAGGCGGACTCACCAGCTCTACCTCCAGAGCTACCTCTGCTCCTCTCGGCCTGAGGGCAGTCAGCTATCCTATGCTCCAAGGATCCACACTTGAAGCAGGCTCCGGACTTCCTGTAGCAGTCCTGACCCCTGTGAAACTTGCCGCAGACCCGGCACTTCGGAGTGGGAGCTGACGAAGACGAACAACCTCTATCTCTCGAACGGTCTCCAGGGCGGTCTCCAGCTCGGTCTCCAGTAGAATGCTTCTTCTGAGAAGCAGACTGATCCCTCTTGTCGCTCTCGTCGGACCTCTACTTCCTCTTCTGGTCCTTCCCACCAGACTGGCGGCCTCTCAAATCAGCCTCCACCAACAGGGCAACGTCAGCTACGTCCCTGAAGGTTTTGTGACGCAGAGGCGTCACGACAGAGTGAATATCCGGCCTCAAGCCGCTCTCAAACTTCCTGGCCTTCCTATGCTCATCCGGCTCAGATGTGAACTTAGACAGACTGATAAACTTACGAACGTACTCCTTCACACTCATATCGCGCCCCTGGCGAAGCCTATTATACTCCAAGATGCGCTGGTCCTTATACACATCGGGGTAGAACTGCTTGTTGAACTCCCCAGTGAACTGCTCCCACGTCCAAGGCTATGGGAACCTCCCCATCACTGACCTCCACCACTCCTTGGCTTCAGCCCTAAAAAGGAAGGTGGCGAAGTCCACCTTCTGCTCCTCCTCAGAGCCCATAACACGCAGCAAGTCCTCCACCTCTGACAGCCAATGACTGGCCTCCTGGGGGTCTCCTGCCCCATCGAACGACGGCGGCTACAGCTTCATAAACTCCTTAAGCGCCTTCACGTTCCGGCCTCCAGCATCAGCCCCAGCTGGGCCTGGTCCGCCAGCTGGCCCTCCTCCAGCTGGTCCACCCCCTACAGCCATCGTCTGCATGAGCTGCGTCATAAATTGCTGAACAGCATCAGCAACATTTCCTGTAGCCCTTCTTGGCGGCATACTGAAAGTCCAACAGCAGGCAATTAGACTCAGACACTAGCACTACGTTTCTGTTTGAATGTCTAACTTAAAATCCCAGTAGATTAGAACTCAGAGCTCTAATACCACTAAATGTAACACCCCCAACACTGGCCTAGAGTTAGGGGTATTACATGCCGCGTATTATTACATAATAACGCAAGGCTCTAATAAACGAAATTAAACAAATAATCAAACAAGGCCCAAAACGAATACTATATAAAAGCATAATCAAAGTGATGCTGAAACATCCCAAAAGTCATTACAAAACCCACCAAACGGATAACAAAAACGGAAGCTAACTGAAGAGGCCCAAGGGCTCAAAGTCAATTACAATATCCCAAAGAATCGAAAACAAGCAAACTAAACTCCAGAAGCTGAGCAAGGTGACCCTCGCCGTTCAATCTGCAATGTTAGATAGAGTAGGGGAATGAGCAAACAACTATGCCCAGTAGATGACCAACTTCATCAACCAGCATGCTCAAAACATTTTATAGAATATCATAAAATCAGAAGAAGTCGAAGGAATCCATAAAAATGTCTGAAAACAGAAACAGAAGTTTATACAACAAAGGACTAAACAGAGTCAGAACCAGACAGAATCAGAAAACAGAGCGGGACACTAGTTAATCATAGCATACAGACAGAACGAGCAACTAGCTCGTGAACAGAACAAGGAAACCTCACTCGTAAACAGAACAAGTGGAACACCTGTGAACAGAACGGGGAACATCACCCGTGAAACAGAAGAATCCTACATAGCGCGCCACGAGACAGCGAGACCAGCCATCCAAGGTTCAATACAGAGATAACTAGGTCCCAAAACAGAAGCTTAAAAAATTAAGCAAATGTGCACCTACGGCACCAGGAAGCACGTAGATAGCTTGGAAATCAGATGGGGAATCCAACCCCGCAAACGGAAGTCAAAACGGAGCTCAAACGAGCATGGTATGGTCAAAACAGTAGCTCGTCCGAACTTGTGTCTGGACATCGATGTTCGGACACAAGTCGAACCTTAAAACAGAGGCAGAGATAGAGGTGTCCGAACATCAAAGCTCAGACGGATGTTCGGACGTCTTTGGAAATCAAATACGGGTAGTGTCCGAACATGTGTCCGAATGACAACGTTCGGACACAAGTCGAAGCAAAATCAGAAGAATGGGATGGGTGTGCCCGAACTTCTGTCCAGACTTACAAGTTCGGACACCATTCGAGACTTGTAAGTCGGACTCGTCCTCGCACCCCGTCCGAACATCAAAGCTCGGACAAAGTTCGGACACGTCGAAACTTCAGAAAATTCAAACGTAGAAGGGCATGTCCGAACTTCCAAGGTCGGACGGAAGTTCGGACCGCCGAAAAACTCAGTAAATAGAGGTGATTTTCACACGAACAGAGGCACCAAAACAAAGTCAAAACATTACAAGTTTGCAGAAAACAACCTTGGGGGTTTGTAAGCATTAAAACGTCATCAAACAGACAGTTTGCAATCACAACACCAAGACAGATCACAAATCAAATTCAGAACTGGAACGAACTCCCCAAGGCTGAACACACTAATTGAATCCATCAGCCTCCTACCTCGATAATCAGTAGACAGAAACCAATCTGAACAGCAAAGCCAACCAACGAACAGAATTCCTGAATGCAGAATGACAAAACTCTGAGCAACGCAACTGAATCTAACAGCAAAGGGACCGCAGAGGAGAGTCCGAACACAGCCATGTAGAAGGTCGACAATTCTGACAATCAGATTGTGGAAACCTAAATCAGAATGAGAGGAGTTCCCAAATCGTTGAATCGAACGAGAATAGACCACGCTCTTACCTTATACTGAAACCGGTTTCCAGAACGGGGTAGAATCCACATCAGAATTCTAAGAGGAGCCACAATCCACAGCACTTGAGAGGATGAGCAGCACGTAACTTTTGAGAGAGAGAGAAGAAGAGAAGAGAATGGAGCGTACTGACGGTTTCCAAAATGAATGAGGGTTAGAACGTGACTGAGAGTGAGGGGGATTAAGGAAATAACTTTACAGATTTAATTACCTAACAGTAATTAGAAGGGGAATGGAAAAATGACCCATTAATCCTCGCCTTTAATTAAAAGGACTCCCATGTCCTGAAGGATTAAATAACTCATTTAATCAGCTTGTAACAAGATAGAATACCATGAAATTCTGAAATTAACTTTGGGTTATAACAGTTAAAACGGATATCTGTTAACCGAAGTTTAAAAAGTATGGTTTTGGTTATTTTGGCAGGTTATAACCGAATTTAATACTAATATCCATTTTAAACGATAACCGTTTTAACCGATGAAATACCCCATAAATTAATTTAAATTAATTTAGGGGATTTCTTCTATTAAAACTCAAAATAATACTATTAAATACTAAATTATTATATAGTATTATGAATTTAATAATAAGATTTATAAGTCAATAAATCTTGGGAAAATTCCTAGACACTCCAACTATATTATAAAGATTTTATAAATGTTTGGGACATTGATTTGAATCATAAAAGTCAATATAAAATTATGGAAACCTTAAAGCTTCTTAAGCCTTGCTAGGGTTGACTTTTTGAGAATGGTCAAACCATCCCATGAAACCTATACCAATAAAAATATTATAGAAAACCATGAATATTGATAATAAGAATGTTAAAAATGGATCATCCTAGCCAAAGTTATGATACAATGAAGTTTAGAGCCAAAATTTTTAAGATTTCTGACGTGGCTAGGGTTGTTGACTCAGCCACGCGCGCCTCTGGAGTGGCGCCACATCAGCCTCACCAGACTTTTGCTAAAAATCTGGCTGTCCTCTAGCAACCTTCTGAATATTACCCTAACTTGTGACTTTGATATCTTAGCTGTCTTTTAGAATTTTCGAATGTTGTCTTCTTCATTCTCTTCTACTACAAACCCTATTTCTAACCATTACTCATACAAAACCTAATTCCTTCGACATCGACCAAAAAATCGATCTGAAGTTGCCTCCCCGAAAACTGCAACCCAGAATTTCCAGAGAAACGAGTTAATCAGGTAAACTTCGACTTGTCATAACTTCTTCGTCCGTGAATGAAAATTCACATTCTCTATCTTGTTTTGAAGATATTTAATCCCTCTATAACTTTCATGTTTACACCCAAGGCTGATTCTCAATCGTGTGGGAGATAGAAGCGTCTAAAGTTCCCGATTCGTCATGCACATAAAATAATAACTTTTCCAGAAAAACGCAAGGTATAAATCCGAGACTTTTGACTTAGATTTCTTCCTGTGTATTACGAATTAGATTAAGATGTTTCTAAAAAAATGTAGAGCTACATCTCCGCTTTTGATTAAGCCCAAGAACACACGGCCTAACTCGATCAGTATTGTAACTTATAGAACTGCAAAGTTGGCTACCCAACCAGCCTGAAAGTTCAAATTTTCCAGAATCCGAATTTGATTTTTCCTCACCGGCGCTTCTAAGTAAGTTTCCGATCAATTCCTCCGATTTTGTCATTCGGTTTTTTCATTCTCGACCTAACCTAACTACCAAATTCAACTTATTATGCATCGTATAGAGAATTTTGTGAATTTCGAATCGGTAATAACAAACCCTAATGTATAAACCCATATTCGAACTATTGATACGTGCATTATAATTTGCGAAATTGGTACCATTGTAACCGCTTTCAATTTTGAATCCAATGAAACAAGAATCATCGAATTTCGTTCTGTGGATTGAGAGAATTTGATCAATCTCTGTTCATGTAACACCCCTACTATTAATTCAATCATTACAGTCCAATCTCCTCGTGCTTCCCGAGTCACGCAGCGGATACATACTTACATACACCGGGTGATACAATGTCGTTAGTCACCCACGTGACTAACAAGGCTACTACTGCTACATACAGCATCGGTCTGATGGACCGGAATATCCGAGTACTACTTAATACAATACAAACTCTCATTACATACTGGATACTACAATACTCCATTCGATACATTACTCCATTCAACACAATACTCCACAACTCCGTACAAGATAATACACTACGCATGCCGAGTTCACTAGGTTCCAAATCAATACAATACTTCTCCCAAATTCATACATACTCACTAGGAGTCAATCTACAACCCATTCCTCACAAACTAGATACTTCTATTTACAAGGCGCGTCGCCGGTCTCTTACCTTGACCGTATTCGCTCCGGGTACCTGCACACTAAAAATGTTCCCCCGAGGGGGTCAGCTTACGCTGAATATGATAACCGCATACCCCGCGTACTAGCGAGGGTACGCCAACCATTTGGTCGAATGCATGCAATTCATTTGCAATACACACATTCATACATACATACATACATACATGCTTCCATTCACGATACTACAATACTACACAAGGTATACATACATACGCACAGTACAATACATGCTTGGAAGTCAATACCAGTCAACCAATGCTTACTTACCATTTTCCAGAATACACATACACAATACATACCCATTACATATCCAATACGCAATACGGAGATACAATTCTCCAATACATACAAGGTCCAGTTAGCTTCATTACACCCGGGTTTATCGGGTGTTCGATACTCTTTTACTTCCGGTCGATGACTTACAATAGTCAAGACCGATACACATACAATACTTACTTCTTACATACTTTACTTCCAGTTAAGTCGGTATGACCTCCGGGCAGGGATTACTACATCCCACCACCGGGCTTTAGGGTGGCCCACTAATCCAGGATGCTACCCATTCAAGGGATTTGGTCCATGGAAAAGATTATAGCCAGGATTCGGATCCAACCTCTTGTGTTTCCTTATCCTCACGCGTGGCCGAAACTATATCGGGCTTCTACTCATTCCATTATACTCATTACTCTTGTTAGGAGTTAGATGGTTAGGAATTAGTAGAAGTCCATACTTACTTCCCATACATACATACAATACACAAGTACTCATACTTACACATACACTTCATTTCCATTCATACATTTCATGAATTATACAAACTAAATGTTCAAGAGTATAAAACAAGAACAATATAGTTCAAACACAACTAAGTGCAATATAAGTCCGATTCGTGCATTTATCTTATTGGTGATCACATAAGCACACAAATCGGGGTAACCAGGTTAGGATACAGAGCATGAAGAAATCATACCTTCATCGTTGTACTTGTATCCCAACGTTCCTCCGGTATTCACAATCCAAATCCTATGATATACATACAACCAAATAATTAACCTAACTATCATTAATTTAATTCGGTTACTCTTACGTTTCCTAACTCATACTTACTAAGTCTTCACATTCTTATACTTACATTTTATTTACTTACTTTTAATTACTTAACGATGGTTTACTTACCTATGTATGCACGTATGTATAGGGGGTATACATATACATACATACATATACTAACCATAGTCTTATAGTTTTTTTTTTGTAAGTTTTGACCCGACCGAACTTGCGACCGACCGTGCAAGTTCGGTCCAAGTCAGTAGGCTACATCGGGTGAAAATTCCAGGGCCGATCGACCTTGCAAGTCCGGTCCCAAGGTCGGTCCATTCCAGTGAGTTACTTAACGGAAAATTTTAGCCCGACCGACCTTGCAAGTCCGGTCGCAAGGTCGGTCCATTCCAGTAGCTTGCTCGGCGGAAATCTTTCTGGCCGACCGAACTTGCATGTCCGGTCGCAAGTCCGGTCGATTCTAGAAGCTTTCCCGTCTTTGTAAATCTGGGCTCGACCGAACTTGCAAGTCCGGTCGCAAGTTCGGTCCGGCCCAGCATTTGTATTTTTACTTCTGTTTTCAGTCCCATACTTTACCCATTGTTTCTCCAATCTTCTTACATGTAATCTCACATGTTTAGACACTACCTAGGCCCTTCGAATTGCCTTAGTTCATCCACTTTACATACTTACTAATTCTTACTTGTACCATTTCATTTCCATTCTTTACTTACTTACTTCATTCTCATTCTAGCTTGTTTATACTCCTAATGACCTTTAAACATCCTTAATTAAGTCCTAATCATCTTATACTATCATTACCATTCACTTCCATATCTTATTATACATTTAAAGTACTTATTTTCACCATTTTAGGTTGGTCTGGGACCTTATCCAGGTCTTAAGTCCCGGACCACCTCATTACCAAACTCTCGGCCATTTTAAACACCCTGGTCCGGGTCCTTATACAGGGAGTAAGTCCCGGACCAGGACCTTGCTGAAGTCTGGAACGGTTTTCCATATATGGTCCGGGAGTTGTACAAGGGACCAAGTCCCGGACCCAAGCTCCAGTAAAGTCTTGCCCTTTTTATTAGCATGGTCCGGGAGTTTGTACGGGGACCAAGTCCCGGATCCTGCTATGCATTTGACGGATTTTACATTTTCAAGGTCTGTTACATTCCAAACTTTGCCCAATTAATTCTCCATTGTTCCTACACTTAATCCCATATGTTTTAGCACCAATTAGTCACCTAAACATGTTTAAACCCATTGCTAATCCATTACCAACATCCTTTCTCTCATTCTACTGATAACTTCCCATTCCTCTGTCAGTTTATTTTCATCTGTTGTAGAGCTCGAGCTGCTGCTTCTGTTTCTTTCCTTCCTTTCTTTCACAAATGTTACCAGCTCCTAAGCAAGATAGTTTCCTCTCTAAATTTTGACATGGTGTCCCCTAAAACTTAAGGTTTTCACACATTCATTTGCTCACACATGAAAACTCATTCAACCTGCAGCGGTTTATATATGTATATGCATTCAGATGCAAACTCACGTTTACAGCAGCTCATCATTTGTTTCTTTGACAGATTATTACTTACTAATACTATCAATACCATTATACTCATTCATTTCCCACTGTCACATTGGTTTACATTTGTTAAGACAATATGCTTACTCTTACTTATACTTTAAACAAAATCTGTACAGAGGCTTACCTCACGTTTTGCTTCCTTTTTCTTCCTCTTCTTCTTTCTTCCTTTTCTTTTATTTTCTTCTTGTTCTTGCTCTATAAAAACATACACAATACTAGTTTAGCATTTCACCCTTAACTAGCCTAGGGTTTACATACTTGTTTAATGTTTGAAGATGAAACATTACCTTCCAATGGATAGATGGAGCTCTTGTCTAGCAAGAGAGTAATTTCTCAGCTCCAAGAAGAAGCCACATTCGGCTGGACAAGCAAGAACAAGGAGTTCAAAACTAGCATTTCTATAATGTAAATGGGAGTTAAAAATGGAAGGTTTTCGGATTTCTTTTTACCTTAAACCAACAAGATGAAAGAGGGGCTTCCAATGGTGGTTTCAAACCTTCAAATGGCTAATACCCATGGAGATGGAAGGTGAGGTTTTCGAATTTTGGAAAGAGGAGGTTGTTCTCCTTGATGAGAGGATTCCAACGGTACCATTTTTATAATTTTTGGGCAAGTATTGAGTGGTCAAAGATTGAGAGGAAGATGGGTGTCTCTTTGGTTTTGTGAAATCGCCATGGTTGAGCTCCATGGGGGAGAAGGAGTCCGAAAGAGGGGAGAGAGTACGTGGGTGTGTAAAGGAATTGGAGAGAGAGGAGTGTTAGTCACTTTTGTACTTTTACTTCCCTTTCTTTATTAGTCTTGTCCTTTAGTGTGTGAGGGTGAGTGTAACACCCCTACAACGCCCCTATCAACTACTGAAATCGCAACGGAAAAACCAACCAACAATAATTTAACGCTTCGGTGTTACAACGCCGTTAACCACCCACGTGGTTAACTAGGCAGAATAAATACAAGTGTATCGGTCTGATGATCAGACTCCCGAGCATAA